>JAUIRK010000241.1:0-12493 GCA_030549495.1 Nectonema munidae | reverse complement strand
GTTTATTAACCCTATTAGTGCTGGGCTAAATTTGTCGGCTCAAGTGCTGGGGGGGGGGGGCGTAAAGTGCCCCCTCTATTTTTCTCAGATATTAATAAGTTTTTATAAATATTTTTAATGTTACATATATATTTCGACTATGCTGAATTCAGTGGTGATGTCCATTTTTTATCAAAATCAATCAAACCTGTCAAAAAATTGATTTATATTTGACAGCTCATCTCAAAAATTAACTTTTTATTTAAATATTTATATAAAGTTTTTTACACACATATACCCATTTTCAAATATGCTGAATTTAGTGGTGATATTCATTTTTTATGAAAATCAATCGAACCTGTCAAAAAATTGATCTAAATGTGACAGCTCATCTCAAAAAAAGCCTTTTATCAAAATAATTATATGTTTTTTACACATATTTACCCATTTTCAAGCATGCTGAATTCAATGGTGATATTCATTTTTCATGAAAATCATTCAAACCTGTCAAAAAATTGATTTACATATGACAGCTCATCTCAAAAAAGAAACTTTTTATCTAAGTAATAATATAATGTTTTTTACACATATATACCCATTTTTAAGCAAGCGTAATTCAGTGGTGATATTCTCTCTGGTAATTATTTCCTTAATTTATTTAATAAACCAACTTTAGGTGTTTAATTGACTCAAAATATTTCATTCTACAATAACTTATGTAACTCGATAGGACCTCCATCTTTTTGGCTACACATTCGTTATCGGCTCGTAGTCTCTACATCATATTATAATTTACAGTTTGTAATTTTGCTATTCATTCTATGATGATCCTTTCTTGGTAGCTCTTTTTTCATTAGAAATATATATTCTTCAATGTGTGTTCGAAAATTTTTTTATAAGGATAAAATTCCTTTTTTCCTCTCAGGCCTGAATATTTGTCAACCAATCTCATTTCAAAGGTTTTTTTCTGATGAATCATTCGCGATGTTGATTGTTCAATTACAAAAATTGTCAACGTTCTTCATCTAAAAAATTACTTCTTTGACACAAAAGATAGACAAATTCAATTTAAATTAAAAATATCTTGATAGTGACTAAATTCTCACATATTGGCATTTGGGCCATTTTTGATAAATCTGACCTATTCTAAATTTTTAGATTTCCTACCCATCTTAGCTAAATGTTAACTGTAATCCTAGATGATAAGCTATAGAATTAAATATTTTTCATTTGTAAAAGAGGAACTTCTTTTTCACAGTCAAGATCTTAAGTATATAATTAAACCATTTCCTAGTTCATTAGAACATGGTAGATCTTCCATTTAGTCAAGATACATATTTTTTTTAATTATTTGTTTTGATCACATGTTCTCTTTTCAATTAGTTTTCAAATTGGTTCCTTCTCTCATACAAATTTATAAAAGATTTTATAATACGTTTCGTTTTTTTTAAATAAATATTTCATATTCAAGATGATTGAAGAAAGTATTATAGCCAAAATATACAAAAAAAAAAAGTATATTTTCACTATATACCTAATATGCAGCGATTTTTTGAAATTTTTTTACAGAACTGATTTTCAGGCATACATTACTAATTCAATTGCCACTTCGAGATATTTTTTAACCGTATTATCCAAAATCCGGTACAGAAATAAAATAATCATAGTCGATTTGGTATAAAACAGATATTTTATTTTTTTGAAAATATTTTTGAAGACGGTATCTAGAAGTAAATCGCAAATCTGATTGAAGCTTTCAGATATTTTAAAACCATAAATGCCAAAACTGAGTCCAAAAATGAAACCAGTATCTTCCATTTGGCATAAAAACAGATATTTTATTTAAATTTCAAAAATATTTCTGTAGACATTAGACGTAAATCAAACATTTGATAGACACTTTCAGACATTTAAAACCTCTAAATGCAAAAAATGATTTCAGAAATAAAAATTATCATGGTAGAATTGGTAAAAAAAACATATATTTGATGTAAAATTAGAGAGAATATTTTGGGATATAGTTTTCAGAAATAAACCGCAAATTTGATTGACACTAGCAGTAAAACCTCTAAATGCGAAAACTGTGTTCGGAAATGAAATCATGATCTATTTGCTATAAAAACATATATTTCATGTAAAATTTGGATCAATATTTTTGGAAACAATTTTTAAAACTAAACGCAAATTTGATTGATACTTATAGGTATTTTCAAATTCAAACTGCAAAAATTGAGTCCATAAATGAAACTAGCATGGTTGATTTGGTATAAAAACATATATTTCATGTAAAATTTAGAGAATATTTTTGGAGATAGCTTTTAGAAGTAAACCGCAAATTTGGTTGACATTGAGAGATATTTTAAAACCTCTAAATGTGAAAAATGAGTTCAGAAATGAAAACAGTATGTTTGATTTTAAAATTGGAATGAATGTTTTTAGAGACAGTTTTTAGAAGTAAACCGCAAATTTATTAACACTTATAGGTATTTTCACATCCTAAACGTAAAAAATGAGTCTAGAAATGAAACCAGCATGGCCGATTTAGTATAACACATATATTTTATGTAAAATTTGAATGAATGTTTTCGGAGACAATTTTTAGAAGTAAACCGCAAATTTGATTAACATTTATAGGTATTTTGACATCCTAAACGTAAAAAATGAGTCCAGAAATGAAACCAGCATGGCCGATTTAGTATAACACATATATTTTATGTAAAATTAAAAGGAATGTTTTTGGAGACAATTTTCAGAAGTAAACCGCAAATTTGATTAACACTTATAGGTATTTCCAGATCCTAAATGTAAAAAATGAGTCAAGAAATGAAAACAACATGACCGATTTAGTATAAAAACATATTTTATGTAAAATTTGAAGGTATATTTAATTAGATATATTTTTGATCAATCA
Source organism: Nectonema munidae (assembly GCA_030549495.1). NCBI lineage: Eukaryota > Metazoa > Nematomorpha > Nectonematoida > Nectonematidae > Nectonema > Nectonema munidae. The sequence continues at coordinate 9,603 of JAUIRK010000241.1, read as the reverse complement.
AAATTTTGATTGACATTTTCTAAAAAGTAGCCATGATTATTGAAAAAATTAAATATATAAAGTGTTATGCGTTCCAAAGTGTATATAATTATAAATTTTCAGGGTATTATATAATATAGATCCTATGTTATAAGGTTAAGTACAGATAATGTCAAAATTTTGCTGAAAAAATTTAATTTTTGATTTTGATTGACAGTTTTGGACATGAAAGGGTTATTCAACCACCATGAAAATGGTTTCAAAAGATGCAGCTAGCGATTTTAGGAAAAGTCACCAAATTTGAAGGGATATGATTCAGCCAATTTTCTACAATTATTTTTTTAGTGAAGGGAGGGGGGCGTTTTACGCCCCAGCACTAATAGGGTTAATCTTTAACGAACTTCAAGTTTATTAACGGTAGTTAATTTTATTTGTTAAACACTTATGAATTTAACTTAAAAGTTAAAAATAAGTAAACTTCGTTAATTAGTGCTTAATAAATTAGCACTTTTATGCCCAGCTCCATAGGCACTGCTTTATTAAGGTTATCATTAGGAGCAACAAAAATTGACCTATAAATCCTGCAAAGATTGACCTATCAACCTCAAAAAGTAACTGATTATTCTCTAATCAGTTAAAAATTGCCTTTACAAAGAAAAAAGTAAAAAAAAACATCATTTTTTTGTTCTGAAAGCATTATCGTAACTTTGTTTATCTTTTTCAAAAGTAAGACTCTTTCAACTGCCATTTTTGTAATTGTGCGTAAACAGACAGTAGGAGAAATTTCTTCCCCTTTCATTTTCAAATTTTAAAAAATGTGAACTTTTTACGCCTCTTTAATGCTAAAAGAAAACGACTCAATACTTTCAATAAGCTAAAATAATTTAATTTTACTGCTTGAGATGATGATGGCTTAAAAAGAAGAGGATTTTCGATACTTTTTTTGCTCTCTGAACTAAAATGCTATCTTTTCTTTTAAAAGTTGCGACAATAAGTCAAGCAAAACGTTTACAAAATTTGAGTCTCAAATAGAGCTTTCATCAGCCATTAAAATATTTTTCTCCCAACATTATGTTCTTTATATAAAGAAGTGAATCATGATAAAGGTCAGCAACTTTTTAATTGAAGGATGTGCAAGCTTGTGTAAAGAGGTAAATAGTAAAGAAGTATCGGATATCCTGCATTCGTAGATTCGGATTATCTTCAAAAATTTTACATCCTATTAAAAATCCGCATCCTCAATTTTTAAGCATTTTTCTTTTTTCTATATGCCGCAAAGTTTTTTTCTGATTTTCAATTTTTACTTTATTCCAAATTTTTATGATAAGTATTTCTTTATGATACCACACATACATTGACATCTCTCTAAATTTTAAGAAGTATAGAACTTGTGTTAAGTTAGAAACAATTGTAATATCCGCTGTCACATCTGTTAAAAGAATTAATTTTGACATCCGCACCCCCTAGGATGTCAAATTTGATATCTGCATTTGCATCCGCGAATACAAATTATTTCACATCCGATACATCTCTAGTTATATATATGATTCCAAAAAGCATTTTACCAAGTTTTTTTCAAAATGTGTTTTTATCTGGTCCTAAGCATGTTTCAATGAAAAGCATTTTGATATCACATTCTTAACACATTTATTAAAAAAAATTGGCATTATTGACTTTAATTGCCCTAGTTATCATTCAAGCTATTGATTGTAACAAACGATCCCCAAGGTCATAAACATTTTAATCAAAAGATTGCTTTCAGAGTTCGTTTCATATAAAATCATTTTTAAATGGGAAAATCATTCCAGAAATTTTAGTGTTTGACAGTTTATCTTGGAATCCCTTTATTGATGCCATTTCAAAATCGACTAATATCGGTTTGGCATTAAAATGAGGGAAAAACCTTGGACGCAAAATTTTTTATACTCCTTTGTAAGTTAGTTGAGTCCTGTTTTTTAACAATAAATAAACAGCCTCAGAATAATTGTTTTCAACTTTGCAATGGAAATTATAGAATCCGAAAAGATTGAAGAATTATGTCTTAAATTTTTTGTGTCTCCGATGAAAATAACTCTTGAAGAGTCCTCCTTACCTGAATCTTTCAAAATATAAGATTTCTACTTATCTGGTATTTCGAAGTTCAGGGTTGAAGGATTCTCCAGATTATACTCTCTATTTGCCGTTCTAAAGCACTTTGCTTTTGGCATCCTAGAAAATGAAGTGTTTTAAAGCACTTGAAATACTGCATCTATCGGAAGAATTTATTTCGTTTTCCGCTGAAACTTTTAGGTCATTTACAGATTTATTGACTTGTGAGTTCAACTGATCACCATCATATGTGGGGGGGGGGGGAAGCCATTTTAATAATAACGTTATTTCGGGTGATAATGCTTGAAGAACAATTAAAAATTTTATAATTTCTACAACACCAATGCCTTCTTTCATCTTCTTTGCAAAGTGGATATTCATATCATTCATCCAAAAATCAGAAGTTTACATTTTGCAAAATAATGCTTGAAAATTTAATCCAAGGTAGCTAAAATGAAGATTGAAGGAAACTTTTCTAAAAATAGATTTGTCGATCATCTATTATTTCTTTAGCTTGCTTGTTGAGACAGTCAATAAGTTTTTCTCGCATCCGGCGTATCCTTTTGAATACAGATTATGTATATATACTGGAAGTGTATGGTAGTGAGGTGAGTGTAAGAGTGTGAAAGTATGGGATGTATAAGATGGTGCAAGTGTGTGCTTGTGGTACAAGCTTGTGAGTAGAATTTCCATATTTTTTTACTTGTTTTACTGTTGAGTTTCAATAAATTAAAAAAAGTTAAAAATAAAATAAAGTTTTTTTTATAGAAAAGGGCCCTGCTATAAATCGTGTTTTTTTTCTTTTGCATTATATCGTTTCCTACATTTGCTGAGAAGTTTCTGTCAACTCGGATCACAAAACGAATTTTGAAAGTAAGAAACTATTAAATACGTGCCATGTATTTAAAAATCGAAATAAATATTGCTCATGTAAAAAAAATTTTTTTAATTAATTTTAATCATAAACAATATATTTTCTTACATTATAATATTTTCAAAAATTTGGTTCATTAGAATAATTTTATACGTTTAGAAATTTTGTAAATGTTTTTTTGATAAGAGAAAATAAAATATCAGCAAAAGGATCTTCTTCCATCATTCTGTGCGTAGGATGTCCTAACTAAAATCCCACAATTTTGAATCTTCAAACTTGTAATTAGAACTGTTTTTGTGTCAAAACAATGAATTTTTTATACTACAAAATTCTGCTTCACAAAGTACACTGTTGTGATGCTCTACCTACTAACAACACTTTAACAAAGGCTCATTTATTAATTAAATTTTTTGACTTTAAAATATAAATGGTCAGAGCCTCAATGGTTGTTAGGGTGTACCTCTCAGCTCAACAGTTGAAGGTCAGCGGTTCGATCCCCAAGGCTCCCAACTCTAAAAACAAATTCATAAAAACTGTGATTAACCATCTTAAGCATAATGCGAGCATATAGCCTTAGGGCTGTAAGTGCTTTGATATCTCCAACCAACCAATATAAATGGCCAATGACCTCTTTTTTTTCTCCAAATCTGTATTTACTTTTTTTATTAATTAAAAATTTTTTTTATGAATAAATATTATTTTATTAGAAAAATTTGTTTAGTATTCAATTGTCTCTTTCAACTAGAATATACTCTCACAATTCACATATGTACAACTTGTAATTTAAAGTGAGCTTATATTCTGTATTTCCACAATACGTTTACTGTTTAGATGTTATGCGTAAACTCGCTAGAGTTATTATATTGGTAAGAGTTTCAAAACAATAATCGCTTATTAACACACTTGTATAAAGAAGTCCTTTGTAAGCAGCAGTAAGCGATTTGTTTTCTTTGTGTCGCATCGCATCCAGAGATCCTTTTTCTGAAGATAGGAAGGTATTTTTACATATATATACTTACCAAAATATTTTTTACATTTACTGCAGTAATTTTTCTCATTCTCATACATGATAAAATATCCTCCATTTGATATCTTGAAATCAAAAATCAAATGATTATGCTTGAATTTCTTTCTAATAATGATTTTCAACTTCTTCACTTGACTTTTTTTTACTGATATTATCTCAATGAAACTTTGGCTTCGGAACTTTGGGGGAATGCGCTTTACAATAGCCATTGTCTTTCTTGATTTTGTTTATTCTTTCACTGTATTTTTTTATGACTGTGAATTCAAAGGGGGAACATGAAACCAGAAACTGACAAGAGAAATGATAAAGAAAACAATAAAGTTGTATACTTGAAAAGTGAAAACAATACCAATATTTTTCAAAACTATGATGTTTTGACTTCCCAAATCACAATTCAATTTTTATATTATAATTCTGTTTCGATTATCTCAACAGTAATTATGAAAAGAAAAAACCTTGAATTTGTGAAGCTGATATAGGTTGTTGATAAAATGATTTTCAATTTTTAAATTATTATTAATCAATTAACTAAAAAATGGTATAGCTTTCTATTGAAGATGTGTAACTTCATTGATTTATAAGTACAGATGCTAAATTGTTATTACAATATCGAACCTAACTTAATCAAAAGGGGGAACTGAAGGGATTCTTTTAAAACAATTCAATTAAATGAACAATTTGTAATGTTACAAAATCAACTCGATGATGCTTATGAACTGTATGCAATTTTCTTCCACTAACTACTTATTATTTAAAACAACTGTTATCTTCTGTTTATTTATTTTTTTGATTCATTATATTTGGTACTAACAATCGATTATGTAACATTCTATTTTCACTCTTTTTACAAGTAGCTTTCATTGAATCTTTTTTCCTTATATACATTTTTTGAACTTTATTAATTAGTTTTTATAACCTTTTAACTTGTTCTTGTAAGATTTTCATTGAGAATCTTTGATTTATTTTTATTTGTTGTAAATATTTAAAGTTGGATAACCATAAATGCAAAATTGAAAATGCATTAATATGTTCAGAAGGAATATTGCTGAGATAAATGATCAAGTAAGTTTTTATTATTTATATATTAATACTCAGTTTGAAACCATTATTATTTTTCAGATGCCTTTTTTAATCTGATTTATCTTGAACATAATTTGATTTTTATGATATCATCTTGAACTTGATAACTCACTATTAAATAAAAAATGATAATTAAAACAAGTAAACCACAACAACAATGAAGAAATAATAAAATCGCCACTATCGATATATAACAGACGCATAATAATTATCATAGTAAATATATCTTTCATCAAACCATTTATATCAATAATGCTAGATATAATAATGAAATACAACTGATTATTAAAGTTGTAAATGAACGACTTAATGATGCTGAATTAAAATACTTAAGTAGTAAAAATCCCATTGACGTGTAAGTATTAGATGCTTATCTTATCAAAAATAAATTGGATATCACTTTATAAAAAGAGTTTGAAAGTTTCTTGACACGTCAGGGGGACATCTGGTGTATCAACTTACATCGGGGGGGAATGCTTCTTTGGATTTTCAAGGGAGATTTCCCTATCACCTAAAGAGGTACTACAACGGGGCAATACTTCAATTTTAATGTTCTTATCTTTGATTCTACTTTGCCACTTTTTCTTCCATTTAGCAACAATGTCTTCTAAAAAATAGTAAATAATATAAATCCGTCTTGATAACAACTTCTTTTTGAGCCACCTTAATTCTTTAAAATATTATTAATTTAATTTAATTATTGAATCAATCAAATAAACAACAAACAAACAACAATTTTTTTTCCAATGATTTACTCTTAATGATGGATTGCAAATCAAAAAGATTGACTTGTCCATTATAAAGCTTTGACTTTATGGATATCGGGGAAACTTTCAATCTGGAGTTTTCTTCTTACAAGAGCTTCATGAGAGATGATATTCTTGAAAGAAAAAAATAAAAGTTTCTCGTTCTGGCGTATTCACATAAACACTTTTCATTAATTTTCCTTTTCCATGTCACGTTGTGGCATACTTCCATTCCAGTTGTAATTTGAAAGAATCGTCATAATTTGAAATTTCTTTTTTGCTGTCTTTGTGTTGGACGCTTCACTTGATTAAATTCCATCAATCTCTGTAAACATCAGACTCTTTTTCTTAGATCGAATATCCTGCATGAATCTTATAATTTTTTATATCTTCTTGAGATGCTACGATTTGAAAACACACTTTAAACTAAGATACAGATGTTCAACATCATAATATCATCAAGACTTCTTTCCGTGGTCATAACTACACAAACAATCAATATTTTCAGCATCAAGATGTAACGCTGATCAATCAGATACAGCCAACCATCAACATCACGATTTTAATATCATGCTTCGATCACTAATTCTCAAACATCATAAATTTGTTGCATTAATAAATTTAATCTTTTATTTGTTCGAGACAACACGAAAAATGACTTTGATTACATTAAACCAACTTTGATTGATGAGAGAATTATCCAACCATGCGACAATAAGTTCATAACGTCGTTGAAAATAAAATTGAAAATATCCGATGATAACTCATTTTGTAAAGTGACTACAAAACAATGATATTAAAAATGATGTTTTGAAATGTTTTTTCAAAAGCACTTTATAATATTTTTTGAAGTGATAGACTCCGAAGTTTTTACACTCTCCAAAGATATTTTTGAATTTGACTACCACTCAATTTTTTTGGTAAATAATCAAATGTCAAGAATAAAAGAAAGCGAAATAAAATTCCAATTTTTTTATGCTGAAAAGACTTTGTATAACACTGACAATCTTCTTTGATTAAATGAAAAACTGATCAAATGCACTTTGAATGATTGTGAAAGGTGTGTATTGCGATTATCTGGATGAAATAGACGCGCCTTTAGTGCTATTGTTCAACAATCGAGTTCATCTTGAAGAATCACATTGATGACGTTATAAGCTTTCCGACAAAACTGAGTTCTTTATTGCTGTATTGAAACTATATTGTTATACAAACTTTATTATTTATTTACTTTAGTGCACTTCAATAAGTTAAATCTGTTATTTTTTTCTTGATCATTATCTGATTTTCGTTTTCTTATATACCTTAACATGCTTCTTTTATTTGTAATTTTGAATCATTTGAATAGTTAATATTATCAACTTTAACTGGTATAATCCGATGAAGATTTCTTTCTTAAAGATATGAAAAATACTTGTATATTCTGTTAGAGTCTTTAACGTTTCAAGTGTTTCTTTCTGATATTAGATTTGAAGGCTACACTTCCTGCATCTAATCACTTTGATTGATGTTTACTTCTTCTTATAAGATCCATCAAATTTCTTGAGAGCTTGAAAATTTCGAAAGACTATATACTTTGAGTTAACGTTATATTGTTAGCATAGATATTTTACCATCCCTGATCGATTTAATGAACTGCTTGAACGCAGAAACATTATAATTTTGCACCTTAACCCATAAACGATTTGCTTTGAGCTGATGCTGAAATCGCGCACATATCTTTGAGATGATAAATGCAAATAGCAACGCTTTGAACTCTTTGAGAACTGTTCTACTTCATTGATTTCTTTTTAGAATCGAATATATTAAATAAACCAAAACATCAGTACCTAATATGCCTAAGAAGAATCGCCCACAAACACTTAATGGCTTCTGAGAACATCACCGACGAATCATTTACTATTTAAAGCTACAAAATAAAATGCTGAAAATCTTTTATTATTTTTGTATCAAACACAAAGATAAAAATGTTGATCCAGAAAACCATTAATCATTAAAGATCTTTAGTGGAAATGAAATATTCAAACTAAAATAAACGAGGTATAAAAGAATAAATAAATCAATAGATACACGACAAACATGAACTAAATATGATAAGATTCTAACAAATAAAATGCAATATAAAAATTTTTCACTTTTTTATATGAGTGCATTTATAGTTTTTCATAGATATTTCATTTTCAAGATATAATTAAGCTGTTAATTGATCAAACGACTTTAAATATAATTTGATACTGCTTTGAACTAAAGAAATTTCTTAAAAGAAAAAAATATTGATGTTTTAATACTTTGTATAATTTTATTTTTTAAACTCTAATATTAATTTTAAACTTAAATTTAATGTGTTTTTTATGTTTGTTTTTATTAATTTCTCTTAACTTTGCTGTATAAAACAATAGGCTAATTCAATAAATAAATAATTGTAGTGATAACATTAAATCCCGATGCGTATTTTCTTTATGTTTAAAAAAATAATGATTATAGAACTAATAAGTTTTAATTTAAAAAAAAAAAAATAGTTCATGAATTTGTTTATGTTGATTTAAGCCATAATATTAGGATTACTATTTTTAGGATTAATATTTATTAAGATTTAAAAACTTATATTTTTTACAAAGATTCAAGTAATTAATGAAAAATACTTTTTCCATTTTTCAGCCTTTAAAAAATGCTCAATCTCTGAAAAAGGAGCATGGCTAGAGTATATAAGATAGGCTAATAAGAATAATAAATTTAGCAGGGCAATACATTCAAAGGACACACTTCCATGACCATTGTAATTAGTTTTGTAATGATGATTTTAAGGATGTTTAGTTTTAAAAAATTTGACCTGTTCAAATAACATTTTAGGCTGACACGTAATATATTCCAAATTTTACTTGAATTGCTATTTAAAAAACTCAACAGTAATAATAATAATAATAATTTAATTTATTTCTATAGATTTTGAATATTTGCAAACGTCGAAAATTAAATAGGATTGGCCAATGCTACTTAAATTGTCCTCGCTATCGAGAACTTGCTACATATGTTTCTCGCTAATCAATAATCGTTCATACTATGGTAGCATATATTTTGCACACAGAGTAGGGAATTAAAGATACTTCCTAAATGATGCATTGTGGATATTTAGGATATTTCTCTGAATCCAAATGCTTTGAAAATGTCAAACACTTCTCAGAAAGTTCTCCAAGCCCGTCAGAGATTCATTAAAATACGCTGAGAAATCTCAGATTTTTAAAATCCCAGCATCTCCCAGATTCAGAGTAGGTACTGTAGTTGTCCGACCAATTCGTCTAGTTTTTTAAAAAAATTACCCACCCTTGCGAGAACCAAGAAACACATGTTAAAGAAACGAATTTGACAACTGTGTTTTGTAAGAAAACTAAAAAGATGCTGCGATTTCTTAACAGTAAAAAAAGACTTATAATAAAAAATCATTTATTACAACCTCCAATAAGCTACATTTTTTTTTTTTTAATAATTTAGCTAATAAAATAACATTAAAACATTCTATTTATTTTCTGATGATGTCTATGTATTCTCTGGTTGTTAACCTTTGTATTTATATTTATAAGTATTTGATTCATTCAGCACCCTAATGAAAATTTTATCATTTTTGCATTAAGAGTCATGTTTTTTTTTTAATTCAAACCTGCTAACTAAACATGTAAACATTTACATGTATGTAATTTATTTTAAATTTTATTATTGATTTTACATTGTAAGAATATGTAAATTGACGCAAGCAATATAGTTATCAAAATGACTTACATCATTAATATATAAGAGAGAGAGAGAAATTGAAG
>JAUIRK010000240.1:0-18466 GCA_030549495.1 Nectonema munidae | reverse complement strand
CTCATAACCTGTACGGTTGAACGCGGGTAGACAACTTGCGTGTTATCTCCAACCCGTATATTACGATGATTCATCTCCAACTGTATTCTACGATGATTCATCTCCAAACTATATACTACAATGATTCATCTCCAACCTGTATACTACGATAATTCATCTCCAACCTTTATACTACGATGATTCATCTTCAACCTGTATACTACGATGGTTTCTATTCCATGTACAAATAACAAGGGAGACAATGTTCAACTTTCTGTTCACATTCTGTTAGATGTAAGATTACGATGATTCTTCTCCAACCTGTATTCTACGATGATTCATCTCCAAACTATATACTACAATGATTCATCTCCAACCTGTATACTACGATAATTCATCTCCAACCTGTATACTACGATGATTCATCTTCAACCTGTATACTACGATGGTTTCTATTCCATGTACAAATAACAAGGGAGACAATGTTCAACTTTCTGTTCACATTCTGCTAGATGTAAGATTTGATATACCTCATTCGGGGAGACTATGCTACATAAGTTATTACCTATATACATTATACCTGTATACTACGTTGGTTCATCTCCAACCTGTATAACGCGATAATTCATCTCCAACCTATATAATATATTTTATCAAATAATCAAAATAAAATTCTGTAATCAAAGAATCGAAAAATATTCTTTAAAAAATCAAAAAATATCAAACTTTCTGTTCATAATTTGCTACCTCATACGATGTTACAAAAGTTATTACCTATACTTTGCAATTTGCACGATTTTAAATATTATATTTGTCAAATAATCAAAATAAAATTCTGTAATCAAAGAATCGAAAAATATTCTTTAAAAAATCAAAAAATATCAAAGTTTCTGTTCATATTTTGCTACCTCATACGATGTTACAAAAGTTATTACCTATACTTTGCAATTTGAACAATTTTAAATATTATATTTGTCGAATAATCAAAGAATCGAAAAATGTTAAAATCAAAAAATATTTATTATCGAATAATCAAAGAATCGAAAAATGTTCAAATCAAAAAATATTTATTCTTTTTAAATATATCGTTGGCTCCCCTTACTTTTAAAATTGAAATATAAACCTAGTCTTTAATAATTAATTTTTATCAAATTATGCACATACGAAACTAAAAGTAAGGGGAGCCAACGATATATTTAAAAAGAATAAATATTTTTTGTTTTGAACATTTTTCGATTCTTTGATTATTCGATAATAAATATTTTTTGATTTTAACATTTTTCGATTCTTTGATTATTCGACAAATATAATATTTAAAATTGTTCAAATTGCAAAGTATAGGTAATAACTTTTGTAACATCGTATGAGGTAGCAAAATATGAACAGAAACTTTGATATTTTTTGATTTTTTAAAGAATATTTTTCGATTCTTTGATTACAGAATTTTATTTTGATTATTTGACAAATATAATATTTAAAATCGTGCAAATTGCAAAGTATAGGTAATAACTTTTGTAACATCGTATGAGGTAGCAAATTATGAACAGAAAGTTTGATATTTTTTGATTTTTTAAAGAATATTTTTCGATTCTTTGATTACAGAATTTTATTTTGATTATTTGATAAAATATATTATATAGGTTGGAGATGAATTATCGCGTTATACAGGTTGGAGATGAACCAACGTAGTATACAGGTATAATGTATATAGGTAATAACTTATGTAGCATCGTCTCCCCGAATGAGGTATATCAAATCTTACATCTAGCAGAATGTGAACAGAAAGTTGAACATTGTCTCCCTTGTTATTTGTACATGGAATAGAAACCATCGTAGTATACAGGTTGAAGATGAATCATCGTAGTATACAGGTTGGAGATGAATTATCGTAGTATACAGGTTGGAGATGAATCATTGTAGTATATAGTTTGGAGATGAATCATCGTAGAATACAGGTTGGAGAAGAATCATCGTAATCTTACATCTAACAGAATGTGAACAGAAAGTTGAACATTGTCTCCCTTGTTATTTGTACATGGAATAGAAACCATCGTAGTATACAGGTTGAAGATGAATCATCGTAGTATAAAGGTTGGAGATGAATTATCGTAGTATACAGGTTGGAGATGAATCATTGTAGTATATAGTTTGGAGATGAATCATCGTAGAATACAGTTGGAGATGAATCATCGTAATATACGGGTTGGAGATAACACGCAAGTTGTCTACCCGCGTTCAACCGTACAGGTTATGAGAATATATCATTACATATTAGAGAAGAGTTTTCTAAACTCTTTATACTGAAAAAATATTTCTTCAAATATATTAATGTTTTGTTTAAAATACCTATACTTTGCAATTTGGACGATTTTAAATATTATATTTGTCAAATAATCAAAATAAAATTCTGTGATCAAAGAATCGAAAAATATTCTTTAAAAAATCAAAAAATATCAAACTTTCTGTTCATATTTTGCTACCTCATAGCTTCAATACTTATTGAGAAAAATTGATTAAAACACATATTTTGATCTATTTATCTTCTCTTTAGAAATTTATATGCAGTAAACAATAATAAAAATAATATTTATCCAAAACATATTTTTTTCGAATCAAAGTGTAAATCAAACCCGCACTTAAATTTTGGATGATTATTCAAAAGAAGTAAAAAACTAATGTTAATTTATAAAAAACCAAAAACTAAAATGATTTTATAAAAATCTAAAAATAAATAGTGGACTACGATTATCCAACAAAACTTGTACATTCGATCTACATTTTTAACTTCAAAAATAATTTTAAATTTATTAGAAAAACATTATACTGACCAATAAAAAAAACGAAGGTTAATTTATAAAAAAAATGGAAAAACTAATACTATTTTATAAAAATCTACAAATAAATTTAGATTCTGAGAGTAGAGTCGCTTTATAATTGTGCTGTAAATTGTCACATAATATAGGTAAAAATTTGTCCTAATGAAAGGAGCTTTAGTTTAAAATGCATCCCTTATCTGCTAATTAATGGTATGAAGCCCATGGAAAATAAAAACAGTAAAAGGTATTTCTTAAGTACTTGTGATATAAGTAATGTATTCTGAAAGCCCATATAAAATGCTTTAATTTGGTATATCGCATGATGCATTTTGTTGAGAAATGTGAAAGTTATAAGCGTTTTAATATTTGACTAAGATTTAAGCTAGGAACACTACAAATAAACTAAGCGTACACTAGCCCGATAAAATAAACCACACACGCGTGCTAAAGATGTGGTGAAGCGTATGCGAGATAAGAATTCACTGCGCTCACAAACGCGTAATGCAACATGTGTTAATCTTTCTTCGCATAATTATGCTCTAAAATCAATCAATAATGTGATTTATTCTTCGCACACTGTCGGTATAAATATAACGAATGCTCTTCGTTAAAAATTAGAAAGGTTGTATCTAAACTAAATAAAAGTAGACTACGATTATCAAACAAAATTCCTACATTCAATCGACAAAACCACACACGCGTGCTAAAGATGTGGTGAAGCGTATGTGAGATAAGAATTCACTGCGCTCACAAACGCGTAATGGAACAACATGTGTTAATCTTTCTTCGCATAATTATGCTCTAAAATCAATCAATAATGTGATTTATTCTTCGCACACTGTCGGTATAATTTTTAACGAATGCCCTTCGTTAAAAATGAGAAAGGTTGTATCTAAACTAAATAAAAGTAGACTACGATTATCAAACAAAACTCTTACATTTAATCGACATTTTTCACTTGAAAAATAATTTAAAATTTATTAGAAAAATATTATACTGACCTATACTACTGACCCATAAAAAAGTAAAAAATATATATTAATTTTCGACAGTTTTATTTAACTATGACATTTTAAAATGTTAAAAACCATATTCTACCTTTGTGAATATAAAATTTTGAAGAAATAATATATAAACTCATCACGTTAATTATTGGTATTTTTTGAAACTAGATAAAAGTTGACTGACCTCACATAAAAGCGGATTTTGGAAAAATAAAAATATATTTATTTGTAAAACCTAGCCTATTTTACCCACAAAGAGTATAGCTTTAAATCTTGTACATTCGATCAACATTTTTCACTTCAAAAATAATTTAAAATTTATTAGAAAAACATTATACTGACCTATACTACTGACCCATAAAAAGTAAAAAATATATATTAATTTTCGACAGTTTTCTTCAACTATGAAATTTTAAAATGTAAAAAATCATATTTTACATTTGTGAATATAAAATATTGAAAAAATATTATATAAATTAAGAACGTTAATTATTATTGGTATTTTTTGAAACTAGATAAAACTTGACTGACCTCACATAAAAGCAGATTTTGGAAAAATGAAAATATATTTATTTGTATAACCTAGCCTATGTTAACCACAAAGAGTATACCTTTCTAATGATACCATTTTCATTTATTTATTTTTTTAAAAAAGACAGATTATGCTTCAACAAAAAGGTGGTCCGTAATTTTTCCAAAAATTTAGACAAAATTTTTTGAAGTAATGTCCATTTATTAAAATTTTTTAAAACTTTTGCAAAAATAAATTATTCTAGAGTATGTAGCAAACGATAAGCTTTCTAATGATATATATATCATGAAAAAGAAATATTGAAAAACAGTTTAATTCTTTCTTCAAATCAAACAAGTAAAAATTTTCAAAAAGTAGTATTGGTAGTAGTAGTAGTAGTAGTAGTAGTATTATTATTATTATTATTATTATATATTACATAAACATTTCAACCAATCATATAGTTTTTATGAAATAAAACTGCAATTTCAAAGTTAAATTTTTTGAACTTTTAGGTAGAATTTTTGAAATGTGGCTTTCAATATGTATGTAAAATATTTTTTGAAAATTTTTATTTTAAGTATATTTTTTAAGCATTTTACGATTTACACATTTAAATATATAATAAGGCTGGCAAGTTTGGCGTGTTGTCTCCCCGGAGGTCTTGCCAGACCTCTGATATATATAGGTATTCTCATAACCTGTACGGTTGAACGCGGGTAGACAACTTGCGTGTTATCTCCAACCCGTATATTACGATGATTCTTCTCCAACCTGTATTCTACGATGATTCATCTCCAAACTATATACTACGATGATTCATCTCCAACCTGTATACTACGATAATTCATCTCCAACCTGTATACTACGATCATTCATCTTCAACCTGTATACTACGATGGTTTCTATTCCATGTACAAATAACTAGGGAGACAATGTTCAACTTTCTGTTCACATTCTGCTAGATGTAAGATTTGATATACCTCATTCGGGGAGACGATGCTACATAAGTTATTACCTATATACATTATACCTGTATACTACGTTGGTTCATCTCCAACCTGTATACCGCGATAATTCATTGGTTCATCTCCAACCTGTATACCGCGATAATTCATCTCCAACCTATCAGTACATATTTTGCTAGATGTAAGATTTGATATACCTCATTCGGGGAGAGGATGTTAGATAAGTTATTAATTTTTTCACGATATTAAATAATATATTTTATCAAATAATCAAAATAAAATTCTGTAATCAAAGAATCGAAAAATATTCTTTAAAAAATCAAAAAATATCAAACTTTCTGTTCATATTTTGCTACCTCATACGATGTTACAAAAGTTATTACCTATACTTTGCAATTTGCACGATTTTAAATATTATATTTGTCGAATAATCAAAGAATCGAAAAATGTTCAAATCAAAAAATATTTATTCTTTTTAAATATATCGTTGGCTCCCCTTACTTTTAAAATTGAAAGATAAAACTAGTCTTTAATAATTAATTTTTATCAAATTATGCACATACGAAACTAAAAGTAAGGGGAGCCAACGATATATTTAAAAAGAATAAATATTTTTTGATTTGAACATTTTTCGATTCTTTGATTACAGAATTTTATTTTGATTATTTGACAAATATAATATTTAAAATCGTGCAAATTGCAAAGTATAGGTAATAACTTTTGTAACATCGTATGAGGTAGCAAAATATGAACAGAAAGTTTGATATTTTTGATTTTTTAAAGAATATTTTTCGATTCTTTGATATGAATTATCGCGGTATACAGGTTGGAGATGAACCATCGTAGTATACAGGTATAATATATATAGGTAATAACTTATGTGGCATCGTCTCCCCGAATGAGGTATATCAAATCTTACATCTAGCAGAATGTGAACAGAAAGTTGAACATTGTCTCCCTAGTTATTTGTACATGGAATAGAAATCATCGTAGTATACAGGTTGGAGATGAATCATCGTAGAATACAGGTTGGAGAAGAATCATCGTAATATACGGGTTGGAGATAACACGCAAGTTGTCTACCCGCGTTCAACCGTACAGGTTATGAGAATATATCATTACATATTAGAGAAGAGTTTTCTAAACTCTTTATACTGAAAAAATATTTCTTCAATATACAAATAAATTTAGATGAGAATATATCATTACATATTAGAGAAGAGTTTTCTAAACTCTTTATACTGAAAAAATATTTCTTCAATATACAAATAAATTTAGATTCTGAAAGTAGAGTCGCTTTATAATTGGGCTGGAAATTGTCACAGAATATAGGTAAAAATTTGTCCAAATGAAAAAAGCTTTAGTTTAAAATGCATCCCTTATCTCCTTAAATTTAATGCAGTAAACAATAATAAAAATAATATTTATCCAAAACATATTTTTTCGAATCAAAGTGTAAATCAAACCCGCATTTAAATTTTGGTTGATTAATTCAAAATCTACAAATAAATTTAGATTCTGAGAGTAGAGTCGCTTTATAATTGTGTTAGAAATTATCACATAATATAGGTAAAAATTTGTCCAAATGAAAGGAGCTTTAGTTTAAAATGCATCCCTTATAAAGGTTGTATCTAATCTAAATAAAAGTAAACTATGATTATCCAACAAAACTCATTATTTCTTCAATGTGGATGTCCAAAATTATAATTATTTTATAAAAATATAGAAATAAATTTAGGATTAAAGTGAAAAAAAAATAAATTCATGAGATTACTTATTGATAAAAATTGATTAAAACACATATTTTGATCTATTTATCTTCTTTTAAAAATTTATATGCAATGAACAATAATAAAATAATATTTATCCAAAACATATTTTTTTCGAATCAAAGTGTAAAACAAACCCGCACTTCAAAAGAAGTAAAAAACTAATGTTAATATATAAAAAACTGAAAAATAAAATGATTTTATAAAAATCTAAAAATTAATAGTGGACTACGATTATCCAACAAAACTTGTACATTCGATCTACATTTTTCACTTCAAAAATAATTTTAAATTTATTAGAAAAAGATTATACTGACCAATAAAAAAACGAAGGTTAATTTATAAAAAAAATGGAAAAACTAATACTATTTTATAAAAATCTACAAATAAATTTAGATTCTGAGAGTAGAGTCGCTTTATAATTGTGCTGGAAATTGTCACATAATATAGGTAAAAATTTGTCCTGATGAAAGGAGCTTTCGTTTAAAATGCATCCCTTATCTGCTAATTAATGGTATGAAGCCCATGGAAAATAAAAACAGTAAAATGGTATTTCTTAAGTACTTATGATATAAGTAATGTATTCTGAAAGCCCATAAAAAATGCTTTAATTTGGTATATCGCATGATGCATTTTGTTGAGAAATGTGAAAGTTATAAGCGTTTTAATATTTGACTAAGATTTAAGCTAGGAACACTACAAATAAACTAAGCGTACACTAGCCCGATAAAATAAACCACACACGCGTGCTAAAGACTACTGGTGTAGCGTATGCGAGATAAGAATTCACTGCGCTCACAAACGCGTAATGCAACATGTGTTCATCTTTCTTCGCATAGTTATGCTCTAAAATCAATCAATAATGTGATTTATTATTCGCACACTGTCGGTATAAATATAACGAATGCTCTTCGTTAAAAATTAGAAAGGTTGTATCTAAACTAAATAAAAGTATACTACGATTATCCAACAAAATTCGTACATTCAATCGACAAAACCACACACGCGTGCTAAAGATGTGGTGAAGGTAAGCGGCCATTTATTGCTAGAGGCCTTTTATTGCTACTCGTAAATCATGTCATCTTACTCTTTGATCTGTCTCCGCGCTGTCAAATTTGCGCTTTGATAGTGAGCCGTGATACTCTCTCCAACTTGCCTATCTCTCCTGTGTTATATTTTCTCTGTCCTTCTTACAACATTGCAGTGCAACATTGAATTGCAACTTTGCAAATTTCATTCATCTCTTTTGCTTTTTACTAAGATCGTCAAAACGACGATCGATTACGAAGAAATAGCCGAAGTTAAACGATTAACCGTATAATGAATGAGGTTTTGCAAGCATAGCGAAAGCTTTAGTTCTCTTAATAACTTGATTTCAAAACCTTAGTTAGTTTTGTTCGAGTATCGATTTGGCTAGTTTATTTTTACATATATATACTTACCAAAATATTTTTTACATTTACTGCAGTAATTTTTCTCGCTCTCAAAGATAAAGCATCCTTCACAGTTTTTAAATGCAAACTAGTTGAATAAAGTTAAATTCTTTTCTGTGTGTCCGCTGATTACTAACAAATTTTATATATCTCTATGAAATTTTTGTTTCTTAACTTTTGATAAATGTTTTTATGATAAATATTTTAATTTTTTGATTTTGTTTATTGTTTTGTAATATTTTATAATTTTGAATTCAGCTTTAAATAATGTTCAAAAACTGATGTGAGAAATATTTTGTTATATTGTTGTAAATTTTACGTTTGGCTAAATTAAGGATTTTTCTAAACTAGAGGTTTTAATTTCTAGATCACAATTCAAATTTGAGATAAATTAAGTTTTATTGTTCCAATAAAAATACAAAAAGATAAAAACTTGAAATTCAGAAGCTGATATAGGTTGCTTGAAAATGACTTTATATTTTTTACCTAGTTACAATTCTGTTAATTAAAAAAAGGTATAGCTTTTATTGAAGAGTGTAATTGCTTACTATGTAAATATGTGAAACAGTTGTAATATCAACCTAAATTTCAAACTGTTGAACAGAAGTGAGTCAAATATTCCAATTCAAATAAATTAACGCTTATAATGTTATAAAATTAATACTATATATTAACCGTATAAAATTTTCTTCCATTAAATATTTATTGTTTTTAACCAGTTACTTTGCTATTTATTTTTTATTATACTAATAATAACAAAATAACACTGATGTAATATCTATTTACTTTTTACAAATAAGCTTCATTAAATCTTTTCGCACATTTTAAATCTTTGAGTTACGTTTTAAACTCTTTTAACTCAGCGAAAATATTGTTAACTTTATTATTTTAATTAGTCTAAAATATTTAAAGTAAGAGAAACCTTAAATTAAAATTTTTTAAAAGTTTTTTTTTTATTTTTGAGGCTAAACATAATACATATATAAAAAGTTTTCCTAATGTGTTTATTATTTATATATAATAGAAAGTTTAGTTCACGGCTATTTTTGTTTTTAACCATGGTTTTGGACAATTTAATATTTAGATGTTTTAACTACAAACTCTATGAAATAAAAAAAAGATACTCAAAATAAAATTCTAAAATACAGTATTTGTAATAAAATACAGTATTGATATAAAAAATTGTGATTGTGTAAGTATATCATATAAAAAAAATTTTTACTAAAACTAATAAACTATCACAAAAAATGAGGAGTAATCGTTAACCTAGATATGTGGTTAATAATATTAAATGAGCACACACAAGTAAAAAAATTACATTAAAGTATGAATTAAAACTTTATTTGAACAAAAATAAATTAGATGCCATTTCATTAAAAACAAAGTTTAAAGTTTCTTGATGTTATTTGTATGAATCTTGTGTATAGAAGTTTCAGCGTTTGACAATGTTTCTTTAGATTTTTTGTGTAGATTTCCATACAACCCAAGAGGTACTACAACGTGGCACGCATTTTTTTGAGTGGTCTCGCCTTGAGCCCTTATCCACTTTTTCTTCCATTTAGCAGTGTCTTCTAAAAATAGTAAATAATATAAAAAATTTTTTTAGTTACCTTTGATTCTTTTAAACATTATTAATTTCAGCTAATAATCAAATAATAAAATTAAAATAAATAAGTAAAAGTAAAAGCTAAATATTTACTTCAAGATAGATTGCAAATTAAAAGAAGGAGTTTGATTTAAACATTGAAAGTTGACTTCATAGATATCGTCACAACTTTCAACTGGAGTTTTCTTGCAAGAGCTTATGAGAGATGATATTCTTGAAAGAAAAAAATACAAGTTTCTCGTTCTGGCGTATTCGCTGTAAATATCTTCAATAATTCTTTCTTTTTCTTCACGTTTAAGGTCATTACCTCCATTCCAGTTGTACTTTGAGTTGACCTGTTCAATTTCAGCCATGTCTTTAAATAATTTTTCTTCGTTTTTGATAAAAAACTCCATTAGCTCCCAAACACTGACTCTTTCTGATTGAAGACTTGCATGTAATCTAAAAAAAATTATATCCTTTGTAGAGCATTATTATTAAAACATATTTTAAACTTACGAGTTATGAAAGCCTTCAACATGGTTATTTGTCCTGATTTTTTTTCCAAATACATTCCAAAGTAGAATTTTGTTATCAACTAACCAAGTATTTTCAAAATAAGCGAAAAATGGATCAATCGAGAAAGGGACCATCAACATCTTCATTTTACGATATGCTACTTTTATCTAAGTTTATTAAAAATTTAAAACAAAATAATTAAATTTTAAATCTCTTTTACTTCCATTTGAGATAAAAAAGCTATTGAAAGTAACATCTTGATGCATTTTCTAAAGTTCAAACTTCTGGAATATAATGAACTGAATCCAAGGGATACAAGCTTCCTATATACTGCTTGGCAAAAATGAAAATAGCATCCATGATAGTCGGCTTGGGGAAAAGACTAAAAAAATATTGTGATATTAAAAACATGCTAAAAGGTAAAAAATTTTACATTTCTTGTAGCTGATATAATTGAAGTTTCAAAATCTCCAGTGACATTTCTAATTACATTTTCACCAACTACACTTTTCAAACAATCAAATACGTAACTTAAAATAAAGTTTTAAAATAAAATTTTAATTTTTTAGTTGAAAAGATTTTTGTGAAATACCTATAAGTTTCTTCTTTCTTATCGCATACAAGCGCATAAAGGACTGGTACTTGAATATGATTGTGAAAGGTGTGTATTGTGATTATCTGATGAAAGAGATGTGGCGCCTTTTTAAAAGTACCATCAACAAAAATGGAGTCTATCTGTGAAATTTGGTTGATGTGATGTAAAGTTTTTCCATAAAAAACTAAGTTCCTTTTGTTTTCGTATTGAAAATCCATTTGCAAAAATCTTGAGCCGTTTGCTACAGTGTATTTTTCGGGAATGGAAAATTCAAGATTTTTCGGACAGGAAATTCTTTTTCTGCTTTTTCTTATATACCTTAATATGCTTCTTTTTTTCATTGTAGATCTTTGATCATTTTCGATGAGAAAAATATTGTCACTAAATAAATATAAACTATTAAGATACTTTTTAAAGATATGAAAAAAATACTTGTATATTCTGTTAGAGCTTTTAAACGTTTCAAGTGCTTCTTTCTTGAACGCAAAAAATAATCAAAAAGATTTGAAGGCTACACTTCCTGCATCTAATTCATCATGATTATGAGGCACTCTTTTCAGGATTGCTTCATCTTCTTTGTTTAGAAATAATTTTCCTGTTAATTAAAAAAATACTTTAGTTAAAAATACATATATATATATAAATTGTTGATTCTTGATTAGATTTAATAAATCGTTTAAATGAAACATTGGCAATCTGCAACCCAAAACTGCAAAAAAAACATCTGCTTTTTGTTTATTAAAACAAAAGCTAAGATTTTTTGCAGAGAGAATGCAACAAAAACGAATGCTTTAATTCTTTTGAACTAGTTTATTTTCTAATATTTTTAATCTAATTAAGTTTTAAATGTTTGTAAATATTTTTCAGTACCCAATATGCCCAAGAAAAGAATGTTAATAAACAATTCTGGCGTGTTTGAGAACACGTCGACGAATATATTTCTTTGTACTACAAAATAAAATGCAGTGTCTTTCATTTGTTTGGACAATGTTTCTGTTTATAAAAATATAATTTGAAAAACCATTACAATACTAAACATTCTCAGTAGGAAAGTCTAGTTGATCGACCAAAATATGAGAAAGCAATAAAATTGAAAAAATTTTCATCAAAGAGAGAACCAAATATATAATATTTTACAAGTTTGTACCACAGAAATTACCATGTGGTATTATTTGTGATACTATTGGTAACAAGTGTTAATTATATCAAAGTTACTTAGCAATTATATAATGCAGTCCCAGTTAAAAAAACTTCTCAAAGCCTATTTTATATACACTCATTACAGTTTTTCCTGCAATACTGTCACTTGTTTTACTACAAGCTATAAATTACAGCCAAAAACTATTTATATTTGATTTCCATTATAATTTTCTCGATATGATGCTTATACTGTCTAACATTCTTAAACAATCAGTGAATTTGCAATAAAAAGATTTTACTGCTAAACAATGAAAATTCAAGAAATAGCAATGCTACGTGTAAATTGATTTTATAGAAAAAAATAGAATTTCGATATTATTAAAATTAAAAAAATTCATATTTATTACAAATTAAGTAATTTAGATTAAATCAATTTTATAGATCAAAAATAAAATTTCAATATTATTAAAATTAAAAAAAAATTTATATCTATTACAAATTAAGTAATTTATGTTAAAAATCGATAGTTTTATTCAAAAAATTCAAATATAAAATATTGATTTAACAAGAACTTAAATTTTGACTATTTTGTTTAGATGTATTAATTAAGCATTTATTAACGGGTGAAGAAAAAAAGTTAGTTTTGAAAAAACCGCTTATGTATCTTAAAGTATTAATGTTTCAAATAAGTTTATTGAATGTTTACGCAAATACGTTAAAGAACATATCTAGAACCAATAACAAGTATAAAAAATAATAGTTATAAAAAATGCTCAAACATCTATAAATCTGTGTAACTATCGAATGGATTAATAAAAAAGCAGCAAAATTTTCAAGCATAATTGTAAAAGATGCACAAGGTCTGCTGCGACAACTAAAGATTTACAAACCTAATTACAAAATTTGTGCAAAGATTTAGTTGATTGTTGAAAACTATAAAACTAAGGGGTTGTTCACAATTGACGTCAGAAAAACTTGACGAATTTTAGCCCTCCTTCCTCCTTTTTGTCAACTTTTAAATATATTATGACATACCAAAATTGACCCTTGTCAACTCAAAGGTACACCCTCCCTCCCAGTAATAGTTGACGTCAATTGTGAATGACCCCTACTATCAAATTAAACACATAATATAACCAATAAGTTCCGTAAAATTGTGAAAAAATATGTTGAAAAATTTTAAATTTTGATTAAAAATTATAGTTTTAACAGTCAACAAAAATAACAAAAGAAAAACAAAAATACCTTTGCATGAAGAAGCTTTAGTACAATAATAGACTTTGCTTGATAGAGTTTCTCTTTTCAGGAAATACTTGTACCCGTCAATGATCATGAGAAGTTGTCTAAAAAAGTGTATAAAAAATTTAAATTAAAATTTTACCAAATTGTATGAAGTTTGATGAAGTTGTGTAAAATATTGTGGTATAAGGATCAATTGTATTGTGATATCAAAGTGAGTGGCAATGGCAATAATGAATTTTTGTTAATGAATAATGAAAGTGGCAATGGCAATAATGAATGCAAATGCAATATAGAAATGCCTATATGTGTTTTGATTGATGATCAAAATAGAGAGAGAGAGAGAAATTGAAGATTAATTGAGTTTGGTGCGTCAACTGACATGATTTACGACTGGCAATAAAAGGCCTCTAGCAATAAAAGGCCTAGAACCGTGGTGACGCGTATGTTAGATAAGAATTCCCTGCGCTCACAAACGCGTAATGCAACATGTGTTAATCTTTCTTCGCATAGTTATGCTCTAAAATCAATCAATAATGTGATTTATTATTCGCACACTGTCGGTATAAATATAACGAATGCCCTTCGTTAAAAATTAGAAAGGTTGTATCTAAACTAAATAAAAGTAGACTACGATTATCAAACAAAACTCTTACATTTAATCGACATTTTTCACTTGAAAAATAATTTAAAATTTAATAGAAAAATATTATACTGACCTATACTACTGACCCATAAAAAGTAAAAAATATATATTAATTTTCGACAGTTTTATTTAACTATGACATTTTAAAATGTTAAAAACCATATTCTACCTTTGTGAATATAAAATTTTGAAGAAATAATATTAAACTCATCACGTTAATTATTGGTATTTTTTGAAACTAGATAAAAGTTGACTGACCTCACATAAAAGCGGATTTTGGAAAAATAAAAATATATTTATTTGTAAAACCTAGCCTATTTTACCCACAAAGAGTATAGCTTCAAATCTTGTACATTCGATCAACATTTTTCACTTCAAAAATAATTTAAAATTTATTAGAAAAACATTATACTGACCTATACTACTGACCCATAAAAAGTAAAAAATATATATTAATTTTCGACAGTTTTCTTCAACTATGAAATTTTAAAATGTAAAAAATCATATTTTACCTTTGTAAATATAAAATATTGAAAAAATATTATATAAATTAAGAACGTTAATTATTATTGGTATTTTTTGAAACTAGATAAAACTTGACTGACCTCACATAAAAGCAGATTTTGGAAAAATGAAAATATATTTATTTGTATAACCTAGCCTATGTTAACCACAAAGAGTATACCTTTCCAATGACACCATTTTCATTTAATTTTTTTTTTAAAAAAGACAGATTATGCTTCAACAAAAGGTGGTCCGTAATTTTTTTCAAAAATTTAGACAAAATTTTTCGAAGTAAAGTCCATTTATTAAAATTTGTTAAAACTTTTGCAAAAATAAATTATTCTAGAGTATGTAGCAAACGATAAGCTTTCTAATGATATATATATCATGAAAAAGAAATATTGAAAAACAGTTTAATTCTTTCTTCAAATCAAACAAGTAAAAATTTTCAAAAAGTAGTATTGGTAGTAGTAGTAGTAGTAGTATTATTATTATTATTATTATTATTATTATTATATATTACATAAACATTTCAACCAATCATATAGTTTTTATGAAATAAAACTGCCATTTCAAAGTTAAATTTTTTGAACTTTTAGGTAGAATTTTTGAAATGTGGCTTTCAATATGTATGTAAAATATTTTTTGAAAATTTTTATTTTAAGTATATTTTTTAAGCATTTTACGATTTACACATTTAAATATATAATAAGGCTGGCAAGTTTGGCGAGTTGTCTCCCCGGAGGTCTTGCCAGACCTCTGATAAGGCTGGCAAGTTTTGCGTGTTGTCTCCCCGGAGGTCTTGCCAGACCTCTGATATATATAGGTATATATCAAATGATCATAAACATATATGAAAATCATATATTCATTTTTACAAAAAATATTTTAAATGTATACATGAGCAATATTAAATGAAAACATACATTCTTTATAATAAAAATATAATATATACATAAAGAGAAATTACGATGTAAATTTAGACATCAAATATAGCTTTTGAGGAAACTTTAAAACTTTTGCGGCTTCGCAGATCAAGCTGATAAAAGTGGCAATTAACCAGAAAAAGCGTTCTGAGGAGTATCGAACGGAACAAAGATTTTTCTTTTATTTGAGGAATATGTAAGAGATCATTAGAGCGAGTGAAGTGATGATGAACTGAAAGGTTTTGAATGAAGAGCGAGTTGAGAAATCCATCTTGGTAGTACGATTTATAAAAGAAGTTAAAATGAGATAAAATATTAATATCAAATATGCTTATACTTGAAAATATATCATTTGAATCGATAGAATTATTGACAAATTCAATAAATTTTTTCTGGAATGAATTAAGTTTTTTTAACATTGTTAAACAGGAGGAACCCCATATCAAGTTACCATAGAGAAAATGTGGGAGAATAAAGGCGTGGTAAATTAGTTTTTTACAATGAAAAGTGAGACAGTTTTTTATTTTGTAGAATATTCCATAAAGACGAGATACTTTTAGATGTAAGGAGGAGATGTGTTTGAACCAGGATAAGTTGTCTGTAAATGTTATACCTAGGTAAGAAAAACTATAAACTCTATTCAAGATATAGTCATTAAGTAATATAGTGAAATTGCAGGCAATTTTTTTTTTGGAAAAAATCATGTACACACATTTGTGCAAGTTAAAAGAAAGCAAATTAGAAAAACACCATTTCGAGATAGACTTTAGATAAGAATTAGTTGTATCAGAAACTGTTGAATCATCTTCAAACTTTAAAGTTATAGCCGCATCATCAGCGTACATAATTAAAGATGCACAATTGTCTAGACATGAAAAGATGTCATTAGTAAATAACAAAAAAAGTAAGGGCCCAAGGATAGATCCTTGAGGTACCCCTTTTTTCATGAATTTTATATCAGAGTTTCCATTAAGAGACACATAGAACGCTCTTTCATTTAAAAAACTTACGAGCAAATTTAAAATAGGACCTCTTACACCTATTCTAAATAACTTATAAATGAGCAGCGGATGACTTACATTATCAAAAGCTTTAGTGAGATCAAGGAATAACACCAAACTAAGCTTTTTACCATAAAAGTAGTTGGAAATGGAGTTGCATAATGATAAAACAGCATCTTCAGTAGATCTGTTCTTTTGAAAACCAAATTGATTGGAATTAATAATTTTATGTTTGTCAAAGAAGCCCAGTAATCTACCTAATATAATTTTCTCAAATATTTTTGAGAAGTTAGACAATATTGAAATGGGCCTAAAATTATCCAATGACTTAGCAGACTTACCATTTTTTAAAATAGGAACAACACGCGCTAACTTAAGAGCTCTTGGAAATTCACCCTGTTTAACAGATAAATTGTAAATGTAAGAAAGAGCTGTTTGAATATAAGGGAGAATATCTATTATGTTATAAATGGTCAACCCATCATCACCATATGATTTTTTGTTTGCTAGAGACGCAACAGCAGTTACGATATCATTGAAATCAATTTCATGGAAATATAAAGTGGATGAGTTGAGTGAAATAGATTTTTCAATGTAATTCATAGAATTTGAATCAATGCTAGTATCAGAAGTACTAGAAAAATACTCGGCAAAATCATTACTACAAAACTGAGTATTGTTAGAGTTCATGCTAGTGGGTTTCAAAATTTTCTTCAAGCTTTTCCATATAGTATTTTTTACAAGTAGAAAGCTGATTATAATAATATGCTGACTTAGCCCTTAAAATTTCATTTTTGTACTGCTTTAAAATATTTTTATATTTAGCGCAATTCAATGGTGAAGGATTATGAAGTTTAGTTCTATAATATTTTATTTTGATTTTCCTAAGAGAACAAAGAAATGATGAATACCATGGCTTGTTGTTAGTTTTCACTTTAAACTTAATTAGTGGAAAGCTAAGATTGAATGATTCTTTTAAAAGACTTATAAAAATATCATATGCATTAGTCGGGTTTGTTGAATGAAAAACTTGAGTAAAGTCAACTTTTGATACATTAGTCATAAAAATAGAGCGCTGTTTTGGGCTAATATTTCTCTTGAATATGTAGGTGTATTTTGTTGGATTCATGAAAAAATTATCAATAAATATACATATAGGAAAATGATCAGAAAGATCACTAATAACGTTATATGAAGAGTATGGCATGCGGAAGTTTATGAAAATATTGTCAATAATTGAGAATGAGGAAGAGGTGCAATGTGTACTTTTTGTGATAGTAGGAAAAAAACCAGATTGTTGAAGATAATTGATAAAATCTAGATTATCAATTTTTTTGTCAAAATCAAATAAATTGATATTAAAATCTCCACAAATGATAGAGTAGTTAGAGAAAGGATGCTGAGTGAAAATATTAGATAGAAAGACATTGAAATCGAAGACGCTAGTGTTGGGAGGTCTATATACAGAGAGTAAATTAAAATGCTTGCCTTCGATAAGAAAGTTTAACAATAAGGAATCGAAGTAATTGACTGAGCATGAAAGGTTTTTGACAGAAATTAAATCAAAAGAGCTATTAAAAAAGACACCTACTCCTCCTCCACGTTTTTTCCTTTCTTGGTAATAAAAATTATAACCTGGGAGTTCGAAGGAATGAGAGCCTATTTGCCAAATTTCAGTTAAAACTATAAAATGAAACTTAAAACCAGAGGAAATAATAAAACTAGAGAAATAATCAAAGTTAGCCTTTAAACTACGGATGTTGAAATGCAAAAGTTTCAAATTTTTTGAAGATATTTCAAATTTATGAGACAAAAAGTCATCTTGATATAC
>JAUIRK010000239.1:0-89918 GCA_030549495.1 Nectonema munidae | reverse complement strand
TAGTATAATGAAATCTGGCAATGACTACTTGAAAGTAACATATTTTTTCTTTAAAAAACTACAAAAGTCATCAATTTAGAAAGAAGACAATAATATGATTATTGGCCTAGATTTGGTAGAGATTGTAAATCTCCACACATATATTATGTTTATAGATATACGATATGAAAATAAACTTAAGTAGACCGTGTAGCTTACAGCTCTTAGTTCCTTCAATAAAGAAAATAAAGAATCTAAACAAACTTTAATCACATCACAGACGGTTCGACATTGTGTTATTTGATTTCTCCCAGGGAGCGTTCACAAATGATCTCAACCATTTTTGGTTATTTTTTGACCCCTCCCACATCTTGTCATATTTTTACTATATCTTCTCGTATTAATTATAGCCTATGGTCAAGTGTTTGCCGCCTAAGTTTCTGTTGATATCATTTGCAAACGGTCCTTTATTATGAAAGGATTATCACATCTAGAAGTAGCTCTCACAGATTCTTTTACTTCTTCATTTTTTTCGCAAAATAAAAATAGTCCCTTTGATTTTTACTTCTTTTTCTATCGCTGAAAACAGACATGATATAAGTAAAATTGATATAAAAGCTCACTATAGTACTGGTACATATTTTGGAATGGTGTAACAAGAAGTGGAAGACCTAGGAGTATGTATTTACGTAACATCTCTGATATTCCATTTGTTCCAAAAAAAAAATGTCAATGGAAACGGATTTTATTTCTGCCTCACTCATTTCCTCTTGGAAATTTTCAATTTAACAAAAAATACAATGAAAGAAAAAAAGACCCTTTCAAAATAAATCATTTTTTCTATTAAACTTTAGTGTTGAAAAAATTCTCTGTTATATTTCTTATTTGCCACCCGCTGAAGTTGAAGGAGAAAAAAGCCTAAAGTTCGTTACGAGATTTTTGAAGCTTAATAATCCACAAGAAAGAAATAGAAGTTGAAGCTAGTACTTTTTTTGGTGAAATTTAGTGGCAGGAGAACGCTACATCCACAACTATCTTTTCTTATCACTGAAACTTCAATGAAAAAACATGTTGAACGCAAAAGCACAGCTTTAGATGCAAGATTAATTCTAAAATCCTATGCGATTTGGTAAACCGGAAAGTGTTGTTGATGAGCCCATTTCAAAGAAACGAAGAAGATGTTTCTCATGTCGTCTAAATCATTTTGATCAACACAAAAGAACTTTATATGAAAACTGTTTCAAGGGTATATAAATTTTACCTTTGTTTTTTTTAGTTTTTTTTTATTTTACCGTTGTGTTTGCTTTTACATATTAATTTTGATTCTTTTTTTAAAAATAAAGCCAAATTTATTATAAAATTCTGAGAAAAGTTTTTACTTTTTTATTATTGAATTGAATTATTATTCTATACTTTTTAGAAAAAATAACACTCAACAGCATTATAAGTTTTTAAAAGTCTAACTTATGACATTTTTTGAAGTAAACCTGTACTTTGAAATTTGCAGGGTATAGGGATGTTTTAATTTTTAGACAGATTTTCATTCAAATTTTTGGGTCAAAATAATGCAAGGCCGCTCAGCCCCCATACGGTCACGCGAGGAAATCCATACTAATTAACGGAAACTCCTAAAATCAACATTTAGGCCGTCTTTAATTTTTGTTGTGTGTGTGTGTTATGTGCACATGTGTGTGTTTACAATATTTTATGAGTATTACTTTTGAATCTGTTTAAATATATTGATTCCAACTTTGGATCAGGAGTTGATAAAACATTTCCAATACTTCTATTATTTTTCGTTGCTTTTGCGTTTCCTAAAAAACCAAAGAACAACAATTTTAAAGTGCTGAATAAAAATTGGTTTCAACTATTCAGGGATCATCAATATGATTAAGAATTATTTTTGTTAACCTTGTCCACTAAAACCTTTTATATTGTGTAATATTATAGACAAGGAATAATGATAATGGATAACTAGATGAAAACAAACCAAAGAATATTTACCTTAAAAATAAAAAAGTGTTTTTGTAAGCTCAATTGTCGATGGTTTCATTGTTGGTAAGCAAATTTTTCTGTCCGAATTTTATCGTGCTCAATTTCCATTTGGTGCATTAATCGATATTTAAATCTTTAATCAGATATAGAATTTGGACCATTTTAAAATTAAAGATGTAGGAATTGTCATCTCATAGCTCATCTTTTTTTAGCTTCTCTATGGCGCGATTTTTCTATGGCATTATTTAAATTGTCTAACAAACATATTAGATATGCTTCACTCTCTTTTAAATATTATTTGTGTAGCTTTTCTTAATTCGTGATTTTGCTTACGTAAAGCACTGAACCAAGAAAACTTAAAAGCTCGAGCTTTTTTCTCTCAAAAAACAACTTCTTGCAAAACTTCACCTGAAGCTTTAGAAAGGTCTAAAGTTCTGTGTAGATCATTCTATCGTTATTTCAAAATTGAATAGGATTAGGATTCAGCGTGTGTGTATGCGTGTGCTTATACAAGCTGGAGCCGTCATATCGTGTTATGTGAGGAGAAGAAGGTCATTCGATCTGAAATTATTGTGTATAAACTCTGCACATCTAAGTCCTAATCTAAATAATTGAAAGTATAGGTTTCGAAAAAACGAAAATCTCGCATTTTTGGGGTGTTGTGAAAAGATATTGCATTCTGTAAGTGTTAATGTGGCTTTGAATCACAGGAGAGAAATGATTTAAAAAGAAAAATTTACCAATCCATTTTCCTTAAAATAAATAAGCATGGAAAAATATTGTTAATTGCGATGATGGAAAAATATTTTTATCATCATTACCTATTTTAACTAAAAGTTTTATTTAAGTAGAGGCAAAAAAATTAAAAGCAAAGCAAAACATGGCTTACAAGGAACTAAATAAAAAACATCCTTCTCATTGCAATGGTGTAACTTAGAGAAAATTAAAAAGCTTACCTCCCGTCCAAGAAATAAAGAGTAAAAGGAGGCCCGTCACAACAAAAGGATGAGATATGAATTTCACAAGTACTAAAAGGAAATCAAGATAACGCAGGCGCTCTTTTTTTAAACCTATCTTCAGCACTTACTTCCGAGCATGCTTCGTCTTTTCTTCTGTTGACCTTAAACAATCAAATTATTTAGAGTGTAGCAAAAACGAAATTGTGATGAGAAAAGAAGTTCAGAAAATACTAAATCTAAAGAATTATCAGGTTTTTTCTTTTATTCGCCAAGGGATAGTATTAATAACTTAAATTTATTTGGTAAAAACAATTTCAAAGAGGGGAAAATAAATGACACATTTATCAAAAAGAAAATGTCACTAGAAACTTAAAATTGGCGAAAAAATTAAAGATAATAATTTGTCTAAGTTTAATAAAAGTGGTCGAAGATATACATATTTTTCATGTTTTCATACTTTTTAATTAAAATAGAATTTAAATATCAAACTGTTCATACCCCTTCTCGATCTTCTTTGATAACGTTTCTTCATCGTAAAAGAGTTTGTGGAATGCAGAAGTTCAATTTCTTGTTCACTTTATGTCAAAAACATCAAGAATTTATCTACGTATTTATTTAAATATACAAGTGTATTGGACCCAGTGGAGTGCAAAATCGTTATTACATTACTTAATATATCTCGATTGAATTTTTATTGATGATATATTAATACACGTGTTTATCAGTCAAGAATTTACCAAAGGGAGGGGACCCCACCAAAAAGTTGCTTTATGTTTTTATGTCTTTTTCATATAAACAAGAAAAGCGAAAACTCCCAGTGCCCTCAGTTCTTCTAAACCCATTATTAACGTGTGCTTCTGTCTATTCTATTTCTATTAAATTTATTGAATTTTATCTTTTACTAACCCATATGTGTATATAATTATCTAAAAAAACTTTTAGCTTGTCTTATTTTAGTATAAAAGATATAATTTCCAGCACGGAACCAGAACCAATATAGCCACAGGTAGATTTCGGCAAAACTTCTTAAAATATTTTATACTAGATGAAGTTTTAATTCTCTTTTCATAAGAGTCTAATTTCGCATAATTACAATATATTAAATATTCATTTATAAATATAGAAATATCAAATATTTTCTGTCCCGCCAAAATTAATCACAATCTTTTGGCTAAACTTTCGAAAGATATAGGCGTGGGGAGGGGGATAGAACCCTCTTCTGTATCAACCCCTTATAATTGCCTGATTTTATTTTAACAGTACATTCTGTAAAACTGATTTCAGACAAAGTTTCACATTTAAATATTTTCTTAATTCCTTCTAAAATGATGATGAACGTAGACAAAAATGAAATCTCTTTTACTATCAAAGAAGTAATAGAGTGTTCATTCCTGCAAGTGCAAATCCTATCATGGCTAACTTTTTATGCTTTTATATATTTCGCTTATCTTCCTTGAAAGCAACTAAATTGTTGCGCTTTAAATATATCATATCACCGCCGCATATCCATCGAGAGATTAATCAATGAAAGACGATTCAATAAAAATGTTATTTCAATCGAAAAACTCCGTCTTGTAATACTTGTTCTCAAATTGAAATTAAATATTAAAGTCTGAAATAATAGAAAATGATCAATTTTGGATTTCCTAAACAGGTTTGTTCACTTTCCTTAAATAAGCTCTCTTAAATCCTCTAAAAAAGCTTCAGAAAGGCCAATATAACGTATAATTGCTTACTTAAGATTAATTGAGGCATAACATATGATAAGTTTACAATAAATGTGAAGGATTTTTGTAAAAAAATAAGATAACTAAGTCTCAGAAAATTTTTCCTCAGAATCTCTACGAATAACTATAGCCTACCCAGTTTTCTGAGACCGAATTATCCATTCCCAGTTTTATGAGACCAAGTTTTGTGGTCGCCATAAATGGCAGTATTATCATTCCTTGGAATTAGATTGATAGCGTGTGTATAAATTGTGTGCGCGTCCTATATATTTTTATTGAGAAGAATAAACCTCAATACAAAAAAGATTGACGTGATTCGTATCACTAGTGGTGCGTTTTGGTTAGAATCCACCATATAACTATTTGGTGTTAGTAGCATTTTATACATAATAATATGAGTAGAAATGGTAAGTTCTCTTGTATTCGACCATCATCACTAAGCTATTGAAAACGGTTAGCTTTGATGATCTTTATCTACTTATGAATTGAATGTGGCATTGCAGTCTCAAATCAAGCTAGTAGTAAGCAGAGTACATTTCCCAGCATATATTGCAGGTAGTAATGAGGCTTCTAAAGCGGAATGAGAACTGATAAGGCTTCAATAGCCGAAACAGGTCTTTCACACAATGTACGCTTAGTGATTATGATCGAATACATTAGAACTTACAATTTCTAGTTAAACTAACACCTTGTACGCCCAATCAATACCAAAATGGCAGGAATTCTAGACTCCAAGTCAATAATACATGAATTAAGGTGGAATTTGATTAAACGTAAAACTTTACCTGTTCTCAATTGAAAGGAATTCAGTATGTAAGGATTTTTATAGTTGCCTTCTTCACTACCGAACTGTAAATTAAAAATGCAAATAATCGGTGGTAATACGAATATGTTGTCCACATATCATCTTCAAGGCATAATTATCATCCTCAACATCTTTTCCTAAAATTGTTAGAATTGTTATCATCTTCACCATCCTCTCCTAAAATAGAATCTTACAACACACACACACACTAGTCTGTTTCCATTGCCCTGAGGTTGTCAGAATATGCCTTACTTTTTTTAGAGTTGTATTATGAATCATAAATAAATCCCAAAAAAGAAAAATGTCGAAAAAAATTGTTAAAGTGGTGCAATGAACAAAAATATGTTAAGATAACTTTTTAGTTCGCAAAATAGATGGCGTTAATTAAAAATTTATTTTTTGCTATTATTATTTATTATTTTGAGTACAACAAATATAAACTTAAAAAAAATATTAAAAAAATTAAATTATATATATATCTTTAAAATATTTATTATAAAATAAATAATTAAACTTACTTTAATTTCTAACCATTGTAAAACAAATAAAAAAATTTAATATAAATTAATGTGTGATGTATACGCAGTTTTTTGTTTGTTACTATGAATACAAGGTTTTCTTGCAAAGATTTTCCTTTCTGGGAAGTACTCCTGGACTTACTCATTTAACTATAACTGGTTGTAGACTTCCAACCTTTAAACAAGTTTTGCTGTGCTATCTTAGCTTTATGAAAAAGTTTAGAGAAGAGGATTCTGCTAAAAACACAAAAATAAGTGTTCTTAGTTCAAAAAAAGTCGTTGAGGAAGTCGAGAAGCACTATCAGAAAGCGAATATACCAACAATAGCTAAAAACAAAATATATCAGAAAATTTTATTGTTTGTATCAGAATATAATAAAATAAAAAAATTCAAAGTTGGTGATCGTCAAAATAGTACAAAGATTAAAAAATTTCAAAATAATTTAACACAAAGAATGCCTTTTTGGCTAAGAGATGTTTTGCAAAAAATGGAAAAGGGGTAAACACCCTTTGAAAAAAAAGAGATAGATGAAGATATCCATTTTTTAGAAAAAATGATACATGACAGAGATAATGCTTCTTACAGTGGGGTAGATACAAAAAGTGCTTTACTAAAAGAAAAAATTAAAAAACAAAAAATTTCAGATATTAAAGAAGAGTTTAACCTTGAAAAAGATTGTCAAGAAAGAGAAGATAACATAATGTTGGAAGAGAACACTGAAATTTTAACCAAAAGATCGCATAAAAGGTGTAAAAAAAGTGGAACAAATATTTATGTACCTCATGATATCTTAAAAAAAGAAAATTTAGTTCCTACCTTCATTAGAAACAATGTCTCATCAACAGCTTCTGCTACAATTCTTCAGTCATTTATTGAAGCGTGTGAAGGTGATACAAGCAAAATAAATTTACATCCTTCTCAAGCCTACAAGTATAAAGTTCAGGCTATAGAAAAAACTGCTAAAATAATAAAATGTTTGTGGGCATCAGAAACTTTTTTAAATTTGCATTGGGATGGAAAGTTACTCCCAACATTAAGAAGTAAGTTTCATTATGAAGAGAGAATGCCTGTTGTCGTTTCGAACAATGACATAATTAAATTGTTGGCGTGCCTTTGATAAGTCCATATGAAAAAAATAAAGGTGAGGATGTTCTTTCAAAAACTTCTGTAGATTTGCTTGAAAGTTGGGATTTTAAGGAATCTGTTAAAACTATGGTGTTTGATACCACAAGTCTTAATTAATACTGGACGTTTATCAGCCACTTGTGTATTTATTCAAAGTAAACACACACACACACACACACACACACACACACACACACACACACACACACACACACACACACACACACACAAAAAAAAAAAAAAAAAAAAAACACACACAAATAATAATAATAATATTATTAATTATTATATTATTATATTAGTTTATTATTATTAATATAATAATTAATAATATTATAATAATATAATAATATTAATAATAATAATAATATTAATTATATATAATATATTAATAATATTAATATAATATTATTATTATATAATAAATATTATTAAAATATTATTAATATTAATAATTATTATTATATTATTATTAATAATAATAATAATAATTTATAATATATTAATTATATATTATTATTAATAATAATAATAATTATTATTAATAATAATATTATTATTATTATTAATAATATTATTAATATTATTATTAATATAATAATATTATTATTAATATTAAAATAATATTAAAAATAATAATAATAATAATAATAATTAATATTATAATAATAATTATTAATATTAATTAATAATAATAATATTATTAAAATAATAATAATAAATTAATTAATAATATTAATATTAAATTAATAATAATATTAAATATATTAATATTTATTAATATATTAATAATATAATATATTATTAATTTAATATATTATTAAAAATAAATATTAATATTAATATAATAATATAATAATATTAATATAATAATAATAAATATAATAATAATAATTAATTAATAATAAATATAAAATAATAATAATAATAATAAAATATACTCAAAAAAAAATAAAATAATATATAATTATATAATATAATAAATATAAATTAATAAATAATATAATATTATATATAATATTAATATAATAATAATAATAATAATAATATAATATAATATTAATATTAATATTAATAATATTAATTAATATTATATTATTAATAATTAATAATAAAATAAAATAATTATTATTATATTAATATTATTAATATTTAATATTATTAATTTTATTATTATTAATATTATATTATTAATATATATTAAATTATTAATAATATTAATAATTAAAAATAATAATAATATTATATAATATTAAATAATTATTATTAATATATATAATATAATATAAATAATATTAATATATAATAATTATAATTATAATAATTATAATAATAATAATAATAATAATAATTATTAATTAATAATATAATAATATTAAATATAAAATTATAATATATATAATAATAATAATTATTATTTAATAATTATATATTATTATTAATAATAATAATAATTAATAATATTATAATTATATTATAATATTATATTAATAATAATATTATTATATAATTATTATAATTATTAAATTATTAAATTATAATAATAATAAAATAATAATAATAAATAATAATAATATTTAATAATAATATTTATATAATATATATTATATTATATTAATATTATTAATATTATTATTAATATTAAATTAATATTATTATTATATTATAATATTATTAATTATTTAATTAATATTTATTATTATAATATTAAATAATTAATATTATTATTAATAATATTATTATAAAATAATAATAATATATTAAATAATAATAATATTATAAAATAATAATAATAATAAAAATAATAATAATAATAAATATATAATATAATAATTAATATTATAATATAATATTATTAATTTAATTAATAATATTATTATTATAATAATAATTATTATTATTATTATTATTATTATATATTAATATTAATTAAATAATAATAATATTATTATTATTAATAATAATAATATTAATATTATTATTAATATATTATTATTATTATTTATTATTATATTATTATAATTATTATTAATATATAATTATTTTATTATTATTATTAATATTAAATAATTATTAATATTATTTAATATTATTATTATTATTATTATTATAATATATATTATTATATTATTAATTATTATTATTATTATTTATTATTAATATTATAATTATAATATTATATTATTTATTATATTATTATAAAATTATATATTATATTATTATTATTATTATTATATTAATATTATTATAATTATATATATATTATAAATATTATTATTATTATAATTATTATTATTATTATAAATATTAAAATAATAATAATATTATTATATTATTATTAATTATTATTATTATTATTTAAAATAATATTATTATTATTATTATTATTATTATTATTATTATTATTATATATTATTATTATTATTATTATTATTATTATTAATATATAAATTAATTATTATTATTAATTAATATTTATTATTATTATTATTAATATTATTATTATTATTATTATTATTATTATTATTATTATTATTATTTTATTATTATTATATTATATATAATATATATTATTATATATTAATTATTATTATTATTATTATTATTATTATTATTATATAAAATATTATTATTATTATTTATTATTATTATTATTATTATATTATTATATTATTAATATTATTATTACTTAATATTATTATTAATATTATATTATTATAATTATTATATATTATTATTAATAATTATTAATATAATTTTATATTATTATTAATATAATATTATTAATTATTAATAATATTATAATATTATATAATATTAATTATAAATATTATAAATTATTATATATTTAATTTAATAAATTATATATATTTATTTATTATTATTAATATTATATATATAATAATAATAATTAAAATATTATTAATTATATTATTATTATTATATATATATAATTTTATTAATATTATTATTATATATATTATATTATTATTAATATATTATTATATAATAATATATAATATTATTAATATTAATAATTTAATTATTATAATATATTAATAATTATTATTATAATTAATATTATTATTAATATAAAATTTATAAATTAATTAATATAAATTATTAATATAATTATTTTTTAATATTAAAATAATAATAATTATTAATTAATAAATTATTATTATAATTATATTATTAATATAATTATAATATTATAAATATTAATATTATTATTAATATTATATATATATTATTAATTAATATAATTAATATTAATATTAATAAATAATAATATTATTAATATTATTATTATTATAATATTAATAAATAATATATTATTATTATTATATATTATTATTATATATATAATAATTATATTAATATTATTATATTATAATTTATATTAATTATTAATATAATAATATTGTATTATTATTATTATATTATAATTATTAATATTATAAATTATATTTATATATAATTATTTAATTATTATATTATTATTAATATATTTAATATTATTATATTTATTATTATTATTAATAATATTATATTATATAAATAATAATTATTATTATAATAAATATATATATTAATTTATTATTATTATTATTATTAATATTAAATATATTAATATAATAATATATATATATATAAATAAATATATTATAAATATTAAATTAATAATATTAAATATTAATATAATATTATTTTATTATATGTTAATATATAATAATTATATTATATTAATTATAATTATTAATTTAATAAAATTATAATTAATATTATTTAATATTATTATTATTATTAATATTAATATTAAAATTTAAATTAATAATATTTATATATATAATATTATTAATTATATATATAAATATTAATATTTAATATTATTAATAAATATAAATTATATATTATTATTAATTATTATTAATTATTATTATTAATATTATATTATTAATTAATATTAATATATTATTAATATATTATTATTATTATTTAATATTTATAATATTAATTATTATTATTATTAATTTATTAATATTAATAATTAATGATTTATTATATTATTATTATAATTATTAA
Organism: Nectonema munidae; assembly: GCA_030549495.1. Taxonomy (NCBI): domain Eukaryota; kingdom Metazoa; phylum Nematomorpha; class Nectonematoida; family Nectonematidae; genus Nectonema; species Nectonema munidae. Next base: position 78,723 of record JAUIRK010000239.1, on the reverse strand, counting down.
ATTAATAATAAATTATTATAATATAATAATAATTAAATATAATAAATAATAATATTAATATTATATATAATTATTATATAATATTACTATTATTATTATTAATATTATAATAATTATTATTATTATTATTATTATTATTAATATTATTATTATTATTATTATTTATTATTATTATTATTAAAATAATATTTAATATTATTATTATTAATATTATTAATATTATTATTTATTAATATTATTTATTATTATTATTATTATTATTAATATTATTTATTATTAATATTTTTATTAATAATATTAATAATAATAATAATATTATTATATATTATATTATTATTATTAATATTATTATTATTAATAATAAATTATTATATATGATTTAAATATTATATATATTAAAATATTATTAATTATTAATTAATTATATTATTAATATATTATTATTAATTTAATTAATATTAATATTAATATTTATAATATATTTATATTATTTAATAATTCATTAATTTATATTTATATATATATTATTATTTATTAATATAATATAATAAATATTATTAATATTAACTATTATTATATTATTACATATTAACTTATTATTATTAATATTATTAAATTATTATATATTATTATTCAATATTTATATTAAATATATTATATATATTTTAATATTATTATAAATATTAAAATATTTTAATATTAAATAATATAAAATATTATTTAATTTTATAAAATTATTTTAATATTTATAATATATTAATATAAATAAATTAAATTATATAATATTTTTATATTAAAATTATATTATTAAATTATATAAATAATATATATTTATTATTAATATTATATATAATATATTATTATTTATATTATTAATATAATATTATATATTATTATTTAATATTATATAATTATAATATATTAATATTAAATATATAAAATATATATTTATTATATTAATATTTTAATTTTATTAAAAATAATATTAAAATAATTATTATTTTTATATTATTAATTATTATTATTATTATAATATTTATTATTAATATTATTATTATTAATATTTAAATAAATTAATAAATTTTTTATTATTATATTATTAATATAATTTATTTTTATTATTTTAATTTTATTATTAATAATTATATTAATATTATAAATAATATAAAATATATTAATTTATATAATAATATTATTAAATATTATTAATATTTTTAATATTATTATATATTATTATTATAAATATTATTATTAATAATTATTAATATATTATTATTATTAATATTTTTATTATTATTAATATTAATTACATTATATTTTTAATTATTATTATATATTATTATTATTTAATTAATAATATATTATTATATTATTATTATATTAATATTATTATTTATATATAAAATTATTAATATTATATATTTTATTATTAATAATAATATTATTATAATTATTAATAATATTAAAATATTATTATTATTATTATTATTATTATTAATATTTTATATTATTATATATTATTATTATTATTATTATTAATATTATTATTATTAATAATATTATTTATTATAATAAATTATTTTATTAATATTAATTATTATTAAATTTATAATATTTTAATATTATTATTATTATTAATAATATTTAATAATATATAATATATATTTTATTATTATTATTATTAATATTATTATTATTAATATTATTATATTAATATTATTATTATTATTTATATTATTATTATATATTATTATTATTATTTTAATTATTATTATTATTATTATTATTTATTATATATTTTATAATATTATTATTATTATATTATTATTATATATTATTATTATTATTATTAATATTATTATTATTAATTATTATTATTAAATATTATTATATTAATATTATTATTATTATTATTAATATTATTATTATTAAATTATTATTATTATTATTAATATTATTATTATTATTATTATTATTATTATATTATTATTTAATTAATAATATTATTATTAATATTATTATAATATTAATATTTATATATTAATATTAATTTATTAATATTAATAATATTATTATTATTTTATTATAATTAATTATTATTTTATTTTAAAATATTATTAATAATTAATTATTATTATTTTTAATATAATATTATTAAATTAATATTATTATTATTATATATTATATTTAAATTAAATATTATTAATTATAATATTATTATTTATTATATAATATTATTATATATTATTATTTTATATTAATATATAATTATTAATATTTATATTATTATCTTTCTATATTTTATTAAATATAATATTTATTATTATTATAAAATTATTATTAATTAATTATTATTAATTTTAATAATATTATTATTAATAAAAATATTATATATATATAATATATATAATATATATTATTAATATTATTATATATTATTATTAATATTATATTTAAATTTATATTATAATATTATTTTATTATTATTATAATTATTATTATATATTTATTATTATATTATAATTATATATTATTAATATAATAATAATAATTATTAATATTATTATTATTAATATTATTATTATTAATATTAATTTAATAATATATTATATTATTTATTAATATTACTATTATTATTAAATATTATTATTAATATTATTATTATTATTATTAATATAATATTATTATTATTATTATAATTATTATTTTTATTATATTTATTATTAATATTAATATTATTATTATATAATATTATTTAATTATTATTATTATAAATATTATTATTAATATTAAAATAATATTATTAATAATATTATTAAATAATATTTAATATTATTATTTATTATTATTAGTATAAATTAATAATAATATTATTATTAATATTGAAAATAATATTATTTATTTATATATTAATAATAATTTATTAATATTATTATTATTATATATATTATTATTATTATTATTTTTAATTATATATTTATTATTAAAAATATATTATTATTATTATATTATTATTATTAAATATTATTAATTTTAATAATAATAATATTATTTTTAATATAATATTTTTAAATAAATAAATATTATTAATTAATATTATTATTATTATTATTATTAATATTATTATGTAATATTATATAATATAAATTATTATTATGGTATTATATATTATTTGTATATATTTTAGTATTATTATTAATTATTATTAATTAATATTTTTATTAATATTATTAAATATTAAATTAATAAATTAATTTAATTATTATTAATTATTATTATTATATATATTAAAATTATTAATTATTAAATATTATTATTAGTTAGTTATTATTATTATTAATATTATTATTATTAATATAATTATAAATATTAATATTATTAAATTTATTATTTATAATAAATATTATTAATAATATTATTATAATTATTATTATTAATAATATTATAATATTATTAATATATAATATTATTATTATTATTAATATATTATTATTATTATTATTATTAAAATATTATTATTAATACTAATAAATTAAATTATTATTAAATATTATTATTATTATAAATTATTATTATAATAATATTATTATTTTATTAAATTATTATTATTATTATAATAATTATTATTATTATTTATTATTATTATTAATATTATTATTAATAATAATTAATATTAATATTATTAATATTAATTAAAATAATAATTTATTATTATTTATAAATTATTAATATTATATTAATTATTATTAATATTAAAATCAATAACATATAAATATTAATTATAATATTATAATAATTAATATTATTAAATTATTATTATATTAATAATTATTATTATTAATATTATTATTATTATTAATATATTAATAATAATTATTATAATTATTATTATTATTATATTATTATTAATATTAATATTATTATTATTATTTATTAAAATATTATTAATATTATTATTATTATTATTATTATTATTATTATTAATAATATATTAATAATATTATTATTATTAATAATATAATAATAATAATATTATTAATATTATTAATAATTATTATTATTAATATTATTAATAATAAATAATAATATTATTAATAATATTAATATTATTATTATTAATATTAATATTATTATTATTATTATTATTATTATTATTATTATTATTATTATTATTATTATTATTATTATTATTATTATTATTATTATTATTACACACACACACACACACACACACACACACACACACACACACACACACACACACACACACACACACACACACACACACACACACACACACACACACACACACACACACACACACACACACACACACACACACACACACACACACACACACACACACACACACACACACACACACACACACACACACACACACACACACACACACACACACACACACACACACACACACACACACACACACACACACACACACACACACACACACACACACACACTTCAGGTCCAAGAGAAGTTTCAGAGCGGTCTACATCATCCTATTCCAGCTCTTAGCAAGTAGATTTTTTGTAAAAAATACAACAAACAGCGTTCACAATGTAAGGTACGCTTACATCCACTTCGTTTTTCTAATTGTTATCTTTCTGTTTAATGCCATGAGTATCTTATTGTTTTATCATTTCTTTTAGCAAACAAATGGGAATATCTCTTCACAACATTTGAAATTGAAAACCTAGCAAATTGTTGACATTTACACGAAGTAGACTGAACTGTAGCATAAGTATAGTGTAGACTTCTAAACTTTTCTAAATTCTTTACCCTTAAGAAATTTTATTTCATTTTAACTGACAATCTTTAAAAGTTTTAACTTTTAAATATCTAAAAAAATTATACCAAAACCGTACAAATTAGGGATTTTGTGGACTCTGAATTTTCCCGAGCGCATATCTTATTTCTATTTATTTTTATCACTATGTAAACAACAATTTTAGATTACAAAGGTTTTACAAGAAATTCTTCAATTTATTGTAGCTAGCTATTCTTGAAATAATATAATTGCACTGTTCGCTTTGTTGACTTCGAGTGAGGTGTATAAGATGCTCAAACTTTTTGCTAATTAATATTACATCATGTAGAGGTAGACTGTATAAATTATAATTGTACTTTTAATATATACACGTCACATAAAGAATGTTAAATACGCGGCATATTTTGAGTACACAAACTCTCAAATGTCCATCATTGGTTTAATTTGTTTTGATTGGATGACGGAATTTTTTGAGTAGTATTTGAATACCAACTAAAATATGCAAGATATTCTTTTGCTCTGACGAACGTTTTAACACTAAACCGACAGGATAATATTCTTACTCAAATAAGCATTACATAGAAAAATGGATAGCAATACCATGTTTTTCAATGAAAAGTTTATTTAAAAATTTCATTATTAGTGTTTTCTATTTCCCGTCTATTTGTTCTTTAAAAGAAGAAACTTCAGAATTATCACAAAGTTCTTCAAAGAACTTCAAAACATATATTCGTCAAGATATTTCAGAATTATTTACAATTTTATATAACATCCAGATCAAAACAAGATATAATATATGCCATTTTTACTTCTAAATTTTCTTTTTTTAGTCCTAAATTGTATTTTTCAATTCCAATTTGTCTTTTTTTAATTATAAAATGTCTTTTTTAAATTCTAAACGCTCTTATACAAAATAAAATTGAAAAAAAGACAATTTCAAACTAAAAAAGACAAAGTAGAATTGAAAAATGGTATATTAAAAATACAGCTAGAGGCCATTACTTAGTTTTTGCTTTGGTTGAATAGGTACAACACATTTGATCAATGATATCTACGCCATATTTAGTTGAATTAAAATAAGTAGTAATTTTGGGTTGTGAAGGCTGATCAGAATTAAAACAACTTTATTACTTTTTGCTTTGTTTGGAATAATATATTATAAGTGAAGAAAATATTTGAAGTGAAAACTGCAATACTTTCTGCTTACCATTTTTTCAACTTCAATGGGAATTCTCTTTTATTATGACGCAACGTTCCCGCAAAACTTGTACTTTCAGAAAGTTTAACAGAAACTTAAGTTTTTGTGTAAGGAAATTGTCACACGTTGTATTGTAACCTTTTTTGCAATGAAAGCCTGCTAGGCTAACTTTTTAACAACATATTCACCAAGAGGACAATCGGCTCTTTCTTCATTCTTACCAAGATAGGGAGAGAGAGAACGAAAGTCTTTTGATTTCACGTCCACCATTAACCAAAATTTTATCCCATTTTGTCTGGCAAGTTGGGCCACAAGTAACTGTGTAAATGAGCATCCTGCTTTTGTTGTGAATAGTTGCTCATCAATAGTAAATTCTGGATAAAGAACATGAGATCTTCGGCTATTTTCCAAAAATAAATCCCAAATTTAGATATCACAGCAAATTTATCTTGTTTTATACGACTTTTTGACTTTTAAAATCAAATCTCAAGTATTTTATTATTTCTTCCAATCTTTCTTGGTGAATATACTCCATTATTTGACCATAAGCTTCTTGACAAAAGTTTTCTTGCTCCAAACAGCTCTTCTGAGTAAACATGGAGCCAAACAATTTTTAACCGCTTTTACGTTACTAATTTTACTCCAATCAGTTCCATCTTTAGCTAGAGTTACACTTTCACCTTCTTGAGTGTTCATATAAAACAGTAGTCATATTCGAGCTATATACTATCATCAGAAGAAACTCCTTCCTAATCACTCGACCCTTGATTATAAAAAGAATGTGATTCAATTTCAGACCCATTGAATAAAAATTCATCATCTCTTCCTGAGTCTTCTTCGATCATATCTTTCATATATAATGAAGCTTTTGCTAGTCAGTTTCGAATTGGTTTATCCATCAAAAAAGCCTAAGTAAAAAAGTTAACAATATAATGAAAATATCAAAAAATGTTATTTAAATGGGGAACAAATGGAAGAGTAAACAAAAAAAGAAGTTTGCGATATTATATATCAGACTAATCTATGACAGCTTTTGATGTTATCTGTTCTCTCTTCCATATCTCAAGTGCTGTGTGTCAAAAGCAATGATTTGTAATTTTATATCTTGCTCTTCCATAAATATTCACCTAGAAGAGATGAGGATGCTTCTTCTAACATATGTTCATCACTATATACTGCGGGGTCAAAATGACCCCAACGTCACTTTATGTATATCGTTAATTTGTGTTCAAACAAAAGAACATATTGTTTTAAATTTAATGCAATTAAGAGTTAGGTGAATAGAACAAATTAATAAAATATTTCAAATTTATTTTAAAGAATTTATGAATACAGCAATGGAAATTTTAAAATGAGGTTATTTTGACCGCAATGTCGTTTTAGTGTGTGGCATAACTAATTACAGAGTATAAGATGAAATTAATGTAGTGTATTCCCCCGGGTCTAACTATTTTGCGACAAACACATTTACGACGCACAAAGAGCCATTTTATGAATTTTTTACTTTTGTAAAAAAAAAATTTTTTTTGTTTGGGTTAGGACTCTTTAGACGATAATCATTCGCTACAAAATTAGTTAGAAAACAAATTTAACAGAATTAGTTACAAATTAAACTTGACCCTCGTAGGACCCAGGAATATTTACAGGTACTAAAACTCTTGCAAAAGATTGCAATTACAAGGATGTTACTGCTTTGAGTTACCAGAATGAATCTATCAGAGATGCTTTTATTACTGGATTATACTCAAAGACTGTACGGCAGAGACTACACGAAAACCGATCTCTGACAATTGATCAAATGGTAAGTCAACTTCGAGGACTTGAGTCTGCTGCTAAAAATTTGGATCATTTTGTTTCTAGAAATATTCAAGTGGAATCTTCAAGTCTTGCTTCCCTGCCTTCTCAAAAAGAAGATTCTGAGAGTTGATCTGTTTTTGCCGCGGCTAAAACATTATGTTTCTTTTCTGGATATGACAAGCATATTCGCCAAAATTGCCCTGCTCGAAACTCTACTTGAAATAATTGTAAAGAAAAGGGACATTTTGCTAAAGTTTGCAAATCACGTGTCCAAAGACTCAGTCTAATGCCTTAGTAGCTGCTATGCCCAAGGCCTCTATTTTGTTAGCTACTTCTTTGGTCCCTCCACTTTTGGAAAGTTTCAGTATTCGATTGACTATCAACAATATCTCAGTCCTTGCATTACTAGATTCATGAAGTTCTGAAAGTTTTATTCATCCAAAACTCGTCGATTCTCTTAAATTTCACGTATATCCTGAAACAAAAAAGATTTCAATAGCACAATCCTCACTTCAAGTTATACACTATTCATCTCAAGGTTCTAATCCCCTTGAGGATTCATCAGATAGTGACTAAGAATACGAGGGGTTGTCTCTCGTGTCCAACCTCTTGAGATTTTTAAAGATATCAAGTATGTGACAGATGAGTTTTTAAAACTCAATATATCTTTGAATACAAAGAAAAAGGCAAACTTGGAGAAAAAGAAATAGCCAGTTTTTTTAGCGCAGTCAATCTCTCCTCTCTCTATTCTTCTCAACTTTCTTCCGTGCGCGTGTTGTCTATGCCCTTTGTATAACACCTACTCTCACTTGCTTTTGCTGCTGATCCAAATTCATGGAATAATGTTGATGATAATTCGGAAGGCTTAGAAAAGAAGATCTGTTTGTGTGAATGTAAATTGGTCCCATTACATACGTAAATGCCGGTATAAAATGGAGTATTATGAGTAAAAATTCAAAGCGGTTGTGTCTCGTGTCCAACCTCTTGATGTTTTAGAAAATATGACAACATGTATCAGATGACTTTTTCTAAACTAAAAAAATGTAATTATTTTATGTTTGGTGAAATATCTTATATAATTTTTCAATAATTTTCAAGTTGATATTAAAAATATTCGTGTCGACTTGTCTAGCTGTCATTCATCTATGTTCGCAACAACCTAAATGCATACGATGAGTGAAGAGAAGGCGGTTAGAGATGATTAATTGGTCGCATAAAAATAGGAAATGCCAAATAATTCTAATAAAATTGATTAATTTTTTAAGAATACGCTAAGGTCATTCTTATTAATAAGAATATTCGATCAGTAAAAATTATAATAAAAACTTTTTGTAATTTTGGTTGTAGGCTTTTTAAAAAAAAAAATTTTACCACATAAAATGCAAAATTACTTTTTTCTATTAATAAAATTGCTATATTTTTTAAAAATATTGATAAAGTTACTAAAGTGACAAGCAAATATATTGACCCCTACTGACTTTATTAGGGTAAAAGTATTTTTATATCTTTAAAATAATCATTATTGAAATATAAAAAACTTTTTTTAATTATTAATATTTTAAGGTGGCAAAAACAAAAATGTAAATAGCGGCCTTTATATTGTGTTTTTCTTTGAAACAAAAAAGTGGACTGACCCTACAAATAAACCAATATTAAATAAACAGGGGCGCACATTCTTAAAATTTAGAGGTGGGCTTTTTTTTATAATTTTCAAAATTTATTATAAAAGAATTTTTGTCCAATGAACACACACACCCGATTTTATACTTACACTGTAAGCTCTCAATCCAACTACAACGGCACAGATTTAAGAAGTCAAATTAACTTGTTTGTAATTCTGATTGCATCAACCTTCTAGCTAAAGGGTTTTCAAACTGAAGTCCGCATGCCGCGAAGGAGTTCCATGTGGATCAAGAAGGGGACACTGAGTGATTCGTTTTTCGCAAAATATTGAACCAATATTGGGTCATTTGCCATTTATGCCAATAAATCACATTTAAAAAGAATAAATAAGTTAGTCTTTGAATTGAGTACTATTTTTTTCTTTTATTGCTTTATTTTTTCTTAATGGCTAAAAAAAATATATGACAACTCACACTTGCAATTTCGTTTTACTGCATTAACGTGTAGTGAGGAAGAGAATCATAAGTGTCTTTTGTGTTCTGAAGTGTTAGCATACACTTTTTTAAAGCCGGCTAAGTGAAGCTTGCGTTTATAGTGAAGCACTCAATTAGGGTAAACAAAATTATTGCCTGAAGGATTGTACAAATTCATGTTTGATAAATAACAAGAATGGTTTTGCAAAATATTAAGTATGGTTTGAAAAGTTTCAAAAAATATCTGTTGTCAAAAAGTCTCACGATATAGCAGAACAGTTGATATTACCTTGCTACATGAATGTACAAAGATTCAATCTTCCTGCCAAACAATACCGTTAGAAGGAGGAGAGATGTCTGATGACATGTCAAACGTGGGAAAGAAATCCTGCAATTTCTCGAAGGCAAACTAGCCATGCATGTATAAATTTCTGATGTCCGTTTTCGTATATTTCTATCATTTTAGAGAACATATTTGGATATATGAATTCTTATATATCTTTTAATTAGCTTATAAAACTTTCATTTTTAGGTTATTTTGTTTTAAATTTTACATAATAGGTATGTGGGTAGAAGATATCTAAGCACTTTCCAACGAAAATTGATATGCTTGCGTCAATTTCTATCTTGGGGATTAGTAAGGATGGGAAGTGGGTTTATGATCTAAAATAGAAATAAGAAAGCTTTAGTGAGGTGAAAAGTATGATCTAGGTTGCTTGTGTATCGTTATGCATATGTTTGGATATTGTTTGATAAGGGTGGGTTGATGAGTATGGAGGAATGGTTCTATTATATTAAGGAAGAGAGAAATGTGTTAAATGAAATTGGGGTATGATAAAAAGTTTAGTAGATAGAAGGGAAGATCTTTGAAATGTAAATGTTCTTTTTCAATGAGTTTGCTTCGTCCTAATGAAAATATTGGATAATAGAGGATAATGTGAATTGGAGTTTCAATATGAGGGCAGCCAAATCTGCAAAATGGGTTAGAGTGCAAATTAAAATTATAGAAGTAGGCTGTTTAAGTTAAGATATGTTGTGATGTTAAGGATGTGGATTTGGATAAAAGGTCTACAAAAAATTCTCAAAGGAAGAGGAATGGGCGCGGCACACGAATAGTTTACCCATTAATGACATCCTAACCAAAAAGTTATGTTTTTTTTAATGAATAATTTTACAAGAAAAAGCTTCTCTAGCTTCCTTCATTAAGCTTAAAACATTTAAAGTGAGTTTTCATAACAAATTTGGCTGATGTTTCAGAGCAAAGCACCATCTCATCAAAATTAATGATCTCAAGTATGATTGCATGTCACAGAAAAAACGCTCATTTTTCAATTTGCATTTGTTCTGAAATTATTGTATGCTAGGATCGACTTCTTGCTCACCGGTTTCATTTCAAATCAAATGAAAGGGGAATTCTTCTGTGAAGTTGTATGCGTCTGTGAAAAAAGTATGTGCTTGAATTTAGATGTAAAGATTATTAAGTTATCAATAATAATGTGGTTGCATGATGTTAAGAGTGCTAGGACTTTCGTTTCATAGGCCGAGGTGTTAATGTCTGTGTCCATTTTTTTATGAAGAAGGGAATACTTGTATTGTAATTAAAAAAGCGCAAGCAGCTATTGCTTTGTTACATGATTTTGAGCCGTCGGTAAACTTGAGGGTTGGTGATGCCCATTTGAATTGCGTTGGTGTTTGATGGAGTTGAGTGCTAAGAATTTGTGGTGCCGTACTATGAGTTGTGTATGGGATGGCTTTTGATGGGTGAACTAGGGAGTATGGGTGTAGTTGGGGTGAGACTTTTTACCCAAATACACCCAAACAGATGAAAACAAATTTAAATATTCAAAGAATAAGTTAAATATGCATAGAAGATATGATCCATATACCCTTTAAAAATGGCGATATCTTTATTTTTTTCAAATTTTATATTTTTCTTAGTTTTTGCTTATTACACGGTATAATGCCATTTTTAATGATATTTTTACTTCTGATGGGGTCCACGTTTTTTTTTCTAAATATTTTCAACCGAATCAATAAAATTTTCGTATAATATACAAGTAGTTAATTATTTTTTTAACATTTAATACCTTAAATTTTTTCCAATTTATTTCATTTAAAGTTTGTAACACATAAATCACAATTAAAACAAAATAAGCCTTGTAGTATTTTCCTTTTCTAATGCCTTTTCTTTTAATATTTTAAATTTACCATTTTATCTTAAATTTTTTGAAATGTACTAGATGGTTGTGATATAAACGGTTCCTAGGAACTTTTTCTCAACCATTTATACAAATATATTTTTTGTATTCTCATGCCATTTGATTTTTATTGTTTCGAGGTATATTTTATTGTTTTCGAAGTTGTTTTCCCTTTTTATTTACATTTGTATAATAAAGGCTTCTTCTTCTCTTTATGCACCTAAGCGTACCTTATTCTTGTGTACCTTAAACTTTATTTTTTGATATAGCTTTTTCAATCGATTCTCTCATTTTTATCCTTTAGTATTTAACTGAAAATCAACCTTTGTCACTCATTTCAACTACTAATCCAATTCCACCCTTACGTCTTTTTCTCTGATACTACTAACAAGACCTGCTGGCGCTTAGCGTTTTCATACGAAATATATCCTAAACAACTGAAATGGAATTTGAAATCTATTCGCAAGTTCCTTATTTATTTAATCTTTATTCTTTTTTTTAGTTTTTATATGAAATACAATGGCAAAAGTTTTTATGAGTTGTTAGCCATATTAAAATTGAGAGTTAAAAACTTGATGATGATAGTAGTGTTATGGATTATAGACCATTAAATAATCTTTAGGAAACGGTAACTCTTTGTTTAATTCAGTCTCACTTATTTTTTATGGTAACGAAATTTTTTCCAAAATATTACGCTTTCTGGCAGCTTTAGAACTTGTTAGAAATTTTGAAAAATATAATTTAGCAGTTAAGAAGATGCAATAAAAAGTGTATGTATAGAGGGGGCTGGTCGAATGTCTTTACAGTTTGGGCACTTGCAATAGTAATAGACACGCCTATAAGATTAGTTTATCCTCCCTATAATTCCATTGATGATTCAGTCGACCTTACATTAAATAAAATCTTATAGCCTTTGAATTTCAACCATAAAAAAAGAAATTGTTTTACAAATATTAAAATTTTACTTACATGTTCGAGTTTTATTAGTCATATTAGTTCAAATCCTAACCATTTTGTTCTTTTAGTTCAAAAAAATGTTTACAATATGAAACCCAAAGTTTAACTTCAAAAACACCTTGTAATTACCTTACTGTGTTGGAAAAAGATTCGGAGTAATCAGATGTGTGTATGCCCCCTTCTCCCAAGTTCTCTATGATTTGATCACCCACGTTATTCATGGTTATTGTATTTATGACGAACATAATTCTTTTTTTAAATCCATACAAATTAAGTACTCATGTCACACAGATTAGCCCTTTTGGGGATACTACGTTAATAAAAACGAAACCTAGACACATACCTCGTTAGTGGTTTTGGAAATAGTGTCACTTGTGTAACTTCGGCGACTAACTAAATCTTCCAAATATAAGGTTTTGTATGTTTCCGTTTTGCCTCGTATTCCTTAACCCTTTGATGATTAGTGTGACACGGGTGTACCAAAAAATAATAATCGTCTGCTTAAAACATACAAAAATGAAAGCTTATTATTCTTCAAGATTCTGGTCGTCAAAGGGTTAATATACTACTTCTATTATTTTTATACAGCCATGAAACGTTCACGAAGCAAGAAAGAAATTGTTACTGAGACTACACTCAAAACAAAGCGCCTGCAGTCTAGTATCGTACGGCAATAATTGTTGCTCAAACAGATGGTATCCGAACTCATTCAATGTTATGTATATTTAATATCTAATGATTGGTATATTCGCATGCTTTTATATATGACTTAAAATCTTCCTTTTCATTTTTAAAATTAAACTTTTTAAAGCGGATTCTAGACCTATTTAATGCGTAGATTACGAATCTGTAATAAGATTTTAAATATCTCTTATAATTACGAAGTTATAAAAGAAAGACCTTTGGATCTTAAAATCCAAAAAATAAGTCGGATCAATTTTTAATTGCCATCATTCAAAAGATCTCGTCGAGACGAACATTTTGATACTGATTATTATAAATTTGGACTTGTAATTCAAAAGTTATAGCCGATCATAATTTTTAAATTATTTTGTATATCTCCATAATAGCTTAGAATGACTTTCAAAGCCTTCGTATATACTTCTAATACTATTCGTATATCTTTGTTAATAGCTTAGAAAGACTTTCAAAGGCTTTCTATAGGCTTCTTATATACTCCTAATACCATGCATATATACTTCTAATACAATTTTTGTGTAGGTTATTGATTATTTCTCTGATAACCAAAAAAATATCTAATTGTCCTTTTTAATTTTGGTCAGCGTTTAAGTAAAATGATTGGCTAGGTGACGGGGTCGTTCGCCCCGTTCACGTTTTTTTTAATATTTCCAACTTTGTTTCTAAAGGCTTTTTGGCCGGTCCACCGACACGTTTCCGACTTGCGTTTCTTTTACCAGCCATTTTCAGAGGAGTTAAACCAAAATTTACTCAATAATAATTTAAAAAAACAATTAAAAAAAGCAAATTCATAAAAACCCATTTCTTTATTATTTGATACTTACAATAACTTATCTAACGATTAGATTCGTGATTTTGCTTATCAATAGATGCAACCTACGACAGCATTTTACTCGTATCTACAGAAATTCGTTATTCGAAGGCTCTTATAACGGATATATATGTATTTGATTGAAACTTGCAGATATTTTTAAAACTTAAGAGCGAAAATATTCTAGAAATGAAATTAGCATGGCTCATTTAATATGAAAACATATATTTTATGCAAGATTTGAAGGAATATTTTTTTATATATATTTGTCATCAAAATTTTTATAGACGTTTTTTAAAAAGTAGTTATGATTAGCATGCCTAATGAATATTTATAAATAGTTTGAAATAGGTATTTTTTATTTAGATTTTATATGTCTGAATTATGGTATTTGCCATCGATGTTTGAATGTTAAATTGTCAAATTTATTGGAGTGAAAGTTTTAGAGTTCCGATTATTAGCGAAAATATTTTCAGGAATAAATTCTTGCAACTTTTAAGTAATTTAGATTTTGAAGATAACTCCTTGATCATTACAAATCGGGGAGAAAAATAATGACAGATAAACTAAAGTCAACGCTTTTTAGAGATGTTTAGAAGGCAATGTAACAATGTTTTCATGATTAATTTCAAAAAATTGATTGGATCAGATTATACATTTTAAAAGCTGACATGCTTTGAACGAATATGTGCAATGCAAACCCAAAAAATGGGGGTTTAATGTTTTCTCTAGAAATTTAGCTTATGGTTTCATGCATGACTTTTTCATTTATGATGGTAAAGTGCGTGGAAGAATAACTCATGTAATTATTCTTCAGAGGATTGTGTGTTAAAGCTCTGCGAATCTCTCGAAAAGAAAGAAAATATTATATTATATTTTGATAATTATTTTACATCGCTGTGCTTGATAAATAAATTAAAGGAAATTGGAATATATTCTAGTGGAACGATTTGAAAAAACTGGGTTTGTTGTTTAAGTATTATAAAAGATTCAGAAATAAAAAAAAAAGAAGAGGATTTTATGTGTGAAGTACTGAAAAATTAAGCAAAATAAAAGTTATCCGATCCAAATTGCTTGCCTCAAATTTTGCCTCGGTTGAGCCTATTGAACTTGTAAAATTATGGGATCAAAGAATTAAAAAGTTTGTAACATTTGAACGCTCTAAGATCGGGACACATAATAATCAACTAATAGGCGGAACTGATTTATGTAATGTATTTTCTTCCCTTTATAATTGCAATCATAAGTCAAGAGTATGGTATAGAAGAATCTTTTTTTGGATATTGAAGTCTTGTTTAATACAATCCTGGATTTATTATAAAAGACATGCCTTCAATGCTTTGATTTGCTAAATTTCTCTTCCCATATTGGAACTGTACTGATAAAAACTGAACTTGAAGATGAAGAAAACCTTAGGAAGAAAAAAGGTAGAAAAGATGGTTCATTGAAACATTTACTGAAGGTGAGATAAGATTCGATGTTTATGAAATTTTGCTAATATGGTAGATGTTAAATTCAGAGGAAGATATTTTTCCACTAAAAGTTAAATTTCGGTATAAAAGGGCTAAGCCCCAAAATTCCATTTATATTAATGTTTAGTTAATATTTTGATGCAAATCGATTAAAAAATATCAGCAATATATGCTTAATATCAGCAAAATTGAAAATCATCTTTCAATTTTAGAATCTAAACTGTGTTTTAATTATATTTTGATTATTGAAAAATAAAGCATCAATTTTTTAAAATATTATTTGAAAAAATATTTCATTGAAAAATTGAATTTAAAATATAAATAATAATAATTTTTCTTTTTATTTTTTTGTAAATTTTATTTCGGCTTGCTAACAAAGATATTCGAGACAACAGAAATGGTAGCATAAAATTGGTTTTTAACATTGAATCATTAATATATATTTTTTTGCAATAAAATACATAGATCTTGTCATTTTCCTTTTTTAAACATCCAGTTATATAAGTAAGTTAAGTTTTGTTTGTTTATAATATGTATTTTTGGTGTAATTTAAGGTTCTTTTTGCAGCAGGTTTTAAACAGACCCCAATTTAAATTTTAAAAATCCAATAGATTTAAATAATTGTTTTAAAAATTTAGTAAGCTTAATATTTTTTTGTTTAAGTTATATCTATTGTATTAAATTATATTTTACTATAAAAGAATGAGACATTTAAGATCTGTATAAAACAATAAAAAGTAATTTTTTTGATAAATGATAGATACTATTTGCTCTCTATGTGATGATTAAAAATTGTAGATAACAACCAAGAAATGAAATATCTTCAAAAATCTATAAAGCTGACTTAAAGTCATTATCAACGCCTCTAGATAGAAACTGTTCGTTTAACGCTGCCTTACTCATCTTATTTGGAAATGAAAAAATCCTTTGTAGGGATGGAAAAAGTTTCCCCAACTATAGAAAAAGGAATTATCAAACTTTGTGTTTAAAATTCTTGGTGTCCAGTTTTAGCAATTAAAGCAGTTGTTAGTGTTTTTGAAGATCAATTAAGGGGTTTAACTTTTCACCCAATTTTTGTATTAATTTTATAATAATGGTACACATAAAATATTCGGAGATGTGCAGTTTGTTCTTCAAATTTTATTCTAGGCTCCATTATTGCTTGACTTGTAAAGTTATTTTTACTTCGAATGTTTACATTTGGGATCTTATACTTGATTAATGATCCAAAGAATTTTAATAAAAGTTTGTTTATTTGGGTTAAAAATCTTCGATTGTAAAGCTTGTATTATTACACTCATGTTTTGAACCGCAGATTTTTTTATATTGTTTAATTTTTAGGTCAAAAGTGTTAATTTGACTCTTCTTTTATGTTCTGTTTTACAAGCTGTTACACTTATAGAATTATATAAAAGTTTTGAAAAAATACTTCCCTATTATCTAAAAACATATTGGAGTATTATCAAATCCCTGCCTAGGTATTTATTAATTCTAAGTTCGTCAAAAGAATCGCTTAAAGCTTAAACGACCAAAATTTTACAAAAGAATAGAAGTCATAAATTATATGGTAAATTCTCTTTAAAAAATTTTTAACTCAAATCATAATACTTTATTTAAGGTTGAAGCAAATAGAAAAGATGCATTGAATAATCGAGTGGAATTTTTCATCTATTCCTATTTGAATTGATGTTTGGATGTGAATTTACCTTATTATAAGATGTTACAGTAATAACTGAAAATTGATATTCTTTTTCCTCCTCGTTCATGTATTTATTATATATTGCAAAAGGCTCAGAAATGGAATTCTTGGGTGGTATACAAGATTTTTTTATAAATGTGTATTATTTTTTTATTCTCAATAAAATTTTTCTATTTTTAAAAACTACTGTCTTCATGATTTTTACTTTGTTTGTAACATCAAATATTTTCGAATAAATACTCAAAAAAAATCTCAAGACAAGTGCAAGTAAGTATTGATTTAGAGTATTTACAGAAAATTGCTCAAATCTTTATATTGATTTCGATTTTTATACTAAAATGCTAGAATATCTTAGTTTAGTAAATCAAAAACAGGATAAACTTACAATAAAAAAATCAGAAAATTTTATTAAAATAATATAACATTCAATTAATCTTCAATGTAACTGAACAAAGCAAAGTCTAAACTTTCTTTTTTGATAATGGGTTCATCCTAAAAAATTACAGAATAATTTAGATAAAAATTATGAATATATTGAAATATACCAAAATTCAAAATTTCATTTTCTTAAGGTGTCTTTTTTGGCCAGGCTTCAGAGCTATCTTTTCAACACTTTTTGTTATCAACAATTGGTTTTGAGATGTGTATTTAGCTTCATATTTAGTTTTCCAATCGTTAATGAAATCCTTGTATTTCTTTTCTCTTTCTTCATTCGATAATTTTATCCACTGCATGTAGTTTACTCGATATTTAATTCCATCGACGACTAAATTATATTCTCCTTGTCCATGCAATGCCGACTTTATTTGGTTTTCTTGAAAAAGTGTTTGATCATATGACTTGCGGGTGAGTTGAAACATTTTGTTAGGTTTCCAATCCACTAAATTTTTGATTATATGATTTAACGATTCTGAATGGTATTTTTTCCAGTTTATCTGTAAATGGAAATTTTTTAAGCATGGTTCCACAACATGTTTTTTAATAATTGAAAAATATTTATTTAGGAAATTTTGATTTGTATTCTGGTAAAAGTTTCCAATTATTAATTTTACCTTTTCATCAAACTCACTTAATTCGAAGATGTTAGGCCGTTGGTACTAAATATTTTATTAATAAAAGAGTTTTTTTCTTTTAGCCTCAGTTTTTGTCTTAATGTTCTTTTTATATTATCTTGAAGATGTCTCACACAAAACAACATATTTACATTAGGAAAATGACATCTTATAGATTTAACGATAGCAAGTTCCTGATCAGATCCTATGTAAAGTTGTTCCTGTTGAAACTTGATTTTCAAATTATGGTTAAGTACTAAAGATAAGTGTGAGAAAAAAACCGAAAATGTATTGAAGCTTGAATCAAAATGTAAAAAAAAACAAGTCCCATCAAAATAGGTGCTCTTTTAGTTGAGCGTTTGAACAAATTTCTGTCTTGATACACTGTGCAAGTCACATAGCAAGATCCTAAATTGAATGTTTTATCAATACCTAAAACACAACTTTTTGAATAATAAACACAATTAATCATATGAGAAATTTGTGTTTTTGTATAACAAATTACTGAAGAGTTTTTTCCAATATTTTGGCTGAACGATTTAATGTAATTATCTCCCGTAGTTATCACGTTCAATATATATTGATATTCATCCGTATATCGTTTTCCGTAGGAAAGTAAGTTGATGACCATAAAATAGTAATAAAATCTGCATGATAAGCTAAAATACTTGTTTCTATTACTCGTGAGTTGATTCTTGGATGGAAAATTGTATTTAATATTCTGTAAACTAAATCCTTCCTACCGTTTATTCCACGATAAATTGATTTACTTTGAGTTTCAATAACAGTCCAAGCTGCTTTAATCGCAAATGCAGAACAATAAGAATTTTTCAAGCATATTTTTTCACATTCTTCCTCTAAATGAGAACAGCTACATATATGAGTTGAGTATGGGGTCGATTTCGATCGGTGAACTAGGGAGTATGGGTGTAGGTGTGGTGAAACTTGGTAGTGAGTAAGTTGTGGCATATATTGTTCAAAAAGGGAATTGAAAAAGGTCAGCGAAGGGGAGGTGTGAGTTGAGTAAAGTTCGTGATGTTATGTGGTGCTGGTGTAGAGTGAAAGATAGATAGATATTTTTTAATTATGTTTTTCTTTAGGTTTAGGTGTAAGTGTAGGGTATGTGTGAGAAGTTCAAGTTTTGATGTAGAAGTAGTGTGAAATGCGTTTGTGATTGTGAGTAAACATAGACGATGTATATTATTGAAATGGGTTAGTGAGTTCTTGTATTTGAGTGGACTTCCGCAGGTGAGTGAACCATATTGTATGAATGGAAGTATGATATATTTGTTGAAGTAATTTGAGATTTTTGGATGAAGATCCGATTTATATAAGATAACTTTTCTGAGAGAGAATAGGTTTGGTGAGAGTTTTGTGTAGATGTTTTTGAGGTGAAGTGTAAAAAGATTTAGTTTCAATGGTAGTGGGGTTATTCTTTTCGTGTGAAGTGTATATGTTTTAGTTTATCTAAGTTGAAGGAGACTTTGTAGTTGGTGGCCATTGTTTGAATTTGTGTGATTAGATTTGCAGTATAATTGATGTTGTTCAGTTGTAGCGTATTTGAGAAGTTAAATAAGATATTATCAGAATATCATTGGGCAAAGTTGGAGTTTGAGATGAGGTTTACCTATAGGTTGTCTGATAGGCTACCACCTTGTGGAGTGGAAAGAGTTTTTTTATGTATGTATGTATTTTTATTATTTGGCAAGATTAGAATGCTCTTTTGAAGATAGTTGTTTACGAGTTTGATTAGGTATATAGAATATCTTTATCGATGAGGTTGTTGATGATTTCATGGTGCCATGCTTCGTTAAAGGCATTTATTCATGCTGAGTATTCCGTTAATGGCGGTATGTAGTCCGTGGTTTGGAATGTTAATGTTAGGTTTTTATTGATATTATGTCATAATTGTGTGAATGTAAGATGTTGTGAAGGTTTTCCCAAGCAGTTTTTGAGTTATTTAGATTTATGTTTAAAATAGTTACCATGAGTAATTAGATAAAATTTGGCTGTGTTGAGACATTATAAAATTGTTATGGTTTATGTAAACGCTATAGAGTTTAGATGTTGCAAGGTGTGGTTGCTTACAATTTATGAAAGAAATTTTTTCTATTTTATTTTAGTAGTGTACAGGATGATGTATCATGCCCACGGTGGCAGCAGTGCGCGCAGTTTGGTAGAGATGCGTTGCATTTTGAAGAGATGTGGCCGTATTTTAAGAATTTTTCGCATTGTTTGACTTTGGATTTTTGTGTAATGAAGGTTAGTAGGTGGTGGCCTATAAAGATTTTCGGTTTAGTGCGTAAGTATTGATAAATTTCCGGGTTACTTGGTTCTAAAATAATTGCATAGGAGTATACGCCACTTTTACCCAGTTGTGTAAGATCTTTGAGCTTACCTATAGTGTTAAGAGGTGGGTTCTGTCCTTCGATTAATTTTGTGATTTGGTTTATTGATATATCAGTAGGGATGCCACTTAATATAAATTTTAGTTTTTGTGGGGATAAATTTTTTTTGGCCCGTTTTTTATGAGGGTTATTTTAGCATTAATATTTTGTTCTAAATTTTTGAATTGGAAGTAGATAGTGCCGTAGTGGGATGATTTTGTTTTGGCGATTGATAGGGAGTTATTTTTGATATCTAAGTTTTTGATGAATTTTTGACGATGAATAGTTTTCTCTTTTTTAGTTGAAATATTATTAGATGGAGTGATTTTTAATATTAGGTTAGGTTCAAGGCAGTGCTAGGGCTAAGTAAATTTTTAGCAGGGGGGGGGGGTTTCATTGTGGGCGATAATTTTTGAACTATCATATTAATCCGCTTCAAGGCGAAAAGAAAACATACGATGTATTTGTCAAGCCATATCTATACAGATTACATTTTTATGATGAATGTTAGATATTTGTCATATTTTTTTATGGTAATTAAATTTTTTAGGGCAGTTTGAAAATTATTTGGGGGCTTGAGAAATAGTGTGGGGGGGGGGGGGGTTGGGTCCCAAAATTTAATAGGTAGCGCGGGCTATGGTTCAAGGTGTTTTCTAGTGCTTATGCGTATTTGTGGTAGATATTGGTGTCAGGTTTAGAGATGATTGAGTAGGCATAGATGAATGAGTAGGGGTTAAACTAGCATTATTTGCTTAATTACTGCAGTATTTGATTTAATTTTTTCGCTTTCGAAAGTTCTGATATAGTGTATGGCTATGTTGTTATTTTAGCTTGTTAAATTATATAGTACACAATAGGTACTAACTTTATTCCTAATATTAGTGCGAAATTTTATTAAGAAAATTGGATAAAATATGTTTTTCTGAAGTTTAAAGATTTTAAATTTAAGTAGCAAGATGGGTTGGGCATGTTTTCTTCAGGTTATTCTTACAAGAGCACTGATACCTACACTGAAAAGTTATTTATAAATAGAGATTCTATAGTTAAGCATAAATCACAAGGAATAAAGTGGCATTATGTAACTTATGCTATAACTATATAGATAAATGAAAGATCTAATTCACGGCCATATTTAGCTTTTGATTTTTCCTATAATGATAATCTCGAAAAAGATTATATAATTCTTCATGGGAATATATATATGAATATTAACATATATACACATTGTTTGCTCCACTTTATTACGATCTCTTTTTTTATAATAAAATTCTCTCTCTCTCTCTCTATACAGAACTGAATAATCCTTCTATTCCCATGATTTCTGATATAATAAATTCCCTTAAAAGTACAGCTTGCCAGTTAACTCCCTTCCTCATCTAAAATTTATGGAATATCATTACCTTTTTTCAACTTTTTGCTCCTCCCTCCCTCTCCCCTCTAAATTTGATAAAATAGGTAAATAATTTTTTAATAACTGAAAAGTTTTAAACTTTAGATAAAGACAATACTCTAAATATCTTTACAAGGTAAAACAATAACATCATAAAAATATTTTTATTTATTGTTTTATTTTTTGATTTATAATCTATTCAAATTTTTTGTCTTAATTTAAAATATTTTTTCCTAATTATTTTTTTAATATTTCATACTTTTCCCGGGTTATAATTCTTGGGAAATGTCATACGGAACTGTTTTAGAACGACTTAGTGGTAAAAAGCTACTTTTTCTCTGTATTTTAATGTTTTTATGTCAGATTATAATGTTTCTTGTCGGCGGTTTGAAAGGTATGTTATTACGACTTATGTTTTATATTTTTGTGGAATTTAAAAACTATTTTAAGTTTAAACAACTAAGCATTATCTTACATTGTTTTGAATAATTTTAGCTCCAGCTCCTAATTCTGCAGAACAGATCCTTGCTGTAACATGTGCTGATCGTCAATATTCATTTAATTCTTCAGATATGATATTTCTTCGTCCCTATCAGAATTCTAATTGTGAACAAATTGATCTTGAAGATACTGATATTAGTAACCCCAATATGGTTGTATTTGCCTTTCAGGTTTTTTTTGTTCATTTTTTTCGATACTGAGTGAACAACGCGTTTGTTGCGTGTGCTAGAAAAAAATGAGTTATTTTGTAACGTCTTTTTTTCTTTAGATGTATTTTTCTACAGCATTTTTTATAGAAGTGGATATAAGAATAATGAACAATAAAATTAGATTTGATTTGGAAGCATCATATTTATTCATAAATATTTACATCATCCAACTCTACATCCGTGTTTGTTTTACAACATCGTGAATGCAGTCTATTTTGCGACAAGTAATGGTAAGCTTATATAAAACAAAATCATAAAAAACTGAGTACGATACTATGTGCTGATATTTGATGAGAGAAATGCAATGCATATCCTGTTTTTTCATGAAAATAAAGGTAGTTTGAAAGAATTGTAAGTAGATAAGTTAAAGAAGCATTGTTTTTTGATAGTAACTTACCACACTATATACAAAAATAAATTTTGATAATGACATGATGAATATCAAAACTTTTTTAGTTATCATAAATATGAAAATATATAAAATAAGAATTTTTCAATGTGTTGAATAACGAGGGATGACTGTACCTGTTAGTTTATATTCATACCTAATTACTCAGATGCAACTGGAGACGAACATACGTAAGTAAAAACAACCATACACTGCATTCTTCTGAAGCGTTTAGTATCTTTTTTCAATTTCTGCCTGCCTGTTTAAGATCTTGCATACTCATCACTCCTTATTTATTCAAAAAATTGGGATCGTTACATCACTACAGTATCAGCATTAGCAGAATTTGGATCTATATCAAGTCTTTGAGGACACAAAAATATATCCATGAATTGATTGGTTGAAAGTAAATTGTTATAATAACTAAGAATTTTATTTCACAAAGAAGGTTCAAATATACGAGCTTATTTAGTAGTTTGTGTGGCTTAGTGTACAACTTTTACAATTTGTTTATGGCTATGTATAAGTAGATATAGCTTAGTGTACGACAAATGATTCGTGGCTATGTATAAACAGATATGATAGTGTTAAAGTTAGATGTGTAACACTGACAGTTAGGCGTGTATTAAATGACACGAATATCGCCTTGATTTCGCTACTTTGTTTTTCATTTATAAATTTCAGATTTGTCCCGCTTAGTGTTCCCACAAAAGCTACAAAGCTACATTTTCTTTTATATCTTTCTTCCATTGACGCTATGTCTTGGCAAGTTGAGAATGAAGAAAGTCTACTTTCAATGACATGTTGCATCGTAAATTCTGGAAACTTTTAAGGAGTTTTCTACTATGAGCTTTAGCCGAGTATCTTGTTGCTTTCCCAGAGGTCCTCCGCCCGCTAATCTGCTAGTTCAGTTTCATTCATTGTTGTTTCAAAATTTTCCTTAGCTATAAGTTAACAAAATTGTTACCTAAAAATATGCCTTTTTTAACATAACATATTTTCATTAAAAACAATTAGATGTATTGAAAACATGGCTTATTGTTGCAGTGCTTTTGAAAATTGTTTCGTTATACCAAGCTTTATATGTAGTGCTGGAAAAAATATTTTTTCTTTTTTAACTAATGTTTCATGAATTCATTATGACTTGCAATCGTCATAATTTCCCAAGCCTGCCATTTTTATAGAACATATTGTTTTGATTTAGCTCTTCTGTCCCATTTGCAAAGAAAGCACATGCACTTTGTGTATGCTGTTTGCTGCACACTAAGGAGTATATTTAAATGAATGCAAATCAACCATTCATGCGCATTATGATTTATACTGTCTAGATTCTAGAAAAAACGAGGTTTTCACACGTTTCCCGTAAAATGATTGAGTGAGCGCAACTCGAACTGAAGGTATTTTATTTTCAATATGCAAAAAACAGGTTTTATGCTATACAAGGATGCATCTACGAATAACCTCCATTGATTATGTTCATAATAGTTCATAAAGAGCATTAAACAGACCTTTTTGTAATCATTAAAATAGGACAAATTATTTTTCAGAGTAAAAATGTTTCCTAGATTGACAGAGCGCTTTTTAAATACTTTCATTCAACATATTCCGTTGTTGCAAATGTGAAGAGTCAAATCGCGAACTATGTCATTGCATTGAGTTATGAAATGTGGTTTCCTGTCAGATTCAAATTATGCAATATATTGTGTATCTTAAGATTCTCGTTCATCTGAGTTGTTTGTGTCATCATTTTGTTGTTCAGAAGGCGGCAGTGGTACAGGAATATCATTAGAATGTTTAGCATGGAGAATAGCAGAATGAATATCTGGGTAGACAATAGATTTTTGCTTGTTGCGACCTGCAAAGCACAATTTTTTTATGACAAAGAGAAAGAATAAAGAAACTTAGCATTAATATCTGTTAAGCAAAAACAATCTGGCAAATGATCCTTTGTCTCTTTCCTTTTGATTGGTACTTCAAACATAAGACCTCGACCTTTACTTTTACCCATGCTGAAAGATAACGTGTACACTTAACATAACATATGTGGAGAGTCCTAGTCGTTTCAACTGTCTTTTGTACTGCTTTAATGTAACTAAACGACATATATAACAGAAACTTTTCGGCAAATTTTTACATTCTCTTCGGCCTAGGACTTTTAATTCCTTAAAAACACTTTAAAGTCTAAAAAATAACAAGAAAAACTAAATATCTCGGGAGAAGTATTTGTAATAAATTATAAAAGATTATAATCAGGTACCACATAAGTGCATTTATCTAGCAAAAAAATAATGGACTCGTTTGATTAAAGGTAAAATACTAAATGTCAGAAGATCGCTGAAAAAAACAAATAGCATATTCGTAATGTGCATTAATTTAACTCTTTAACTTTTCGTTCTTTTTTCATTGTTATGTGGTGTTATTTATTTGATAAAAGAAACTTGGGCATAAAAATAAGGATGCAATATAACTTGAAGTTCATAAAAACGATAAATAAAATTGTAAAGAGTCTGCTTCAATTTATGTTACCTTATGAAAGTGGAAACTTTTCAATTTCACTTTCCTACTATTTGCTGGAATGGAGGCAGGCGTTACAATTTTTTTTGTTCACGCTTAGAATTGTAATTTTATCTGTTTTCAATATTGGGAAGGACTAGACAGTATTTTGCAGATGAAAAATTGTACATTTGCATCTTGACAAATTTCTTCAACGTGTTTTGATGCCCCAGAGCTTTGACAAGCTCCCGATACATATACGCTAATGCATATGTTGCAATTTGTACTCAATATCACTTTAAAATTTTGTTTTCCCTCTTTGCATTGCTCTTTTTTCGTCATTTCAGTGATGCGGATGAGAAAGATTTTATTTGGAGTAAGCATGAGAATAAGTTATTGGATATTAAAGCTTTCATACCGGATGGAACACTTGCGCCTCATAAGAGAAAATCGTCGGCTTTAAGTCGTAAAATTTATTGAGAAAAGTATTCATTTGTTTTAAAAAATTGCGGCCTGAAAGGATCGGTTTTATAATTTCCTTTTTTATTAACGTTATACGATTTCTTAATTTTTAAGTATCCGCTTAATAGTACTGATCAGAGATGATATAAGTATTACTATTTTTTCAAAAACTGTTGTAATAATTTTTGTTTTTGACAGGACTCCTCGGTCCTCACTCATTAATTCTATAAGTTATAATATGTGTTATATATGTATATTTTTTTCTCCATTTATTTTTTTATTTTTTTCTAATAAAAGATTCCACTCCCAAAAAATTCATATGAGCTTGATATGTCGCGCTGGTTCAATTCAATGTTGTCAATTCTAATGATTGATATTGAATACCATCCAAACATTCCCTTAAGTAAGTGTCTTCAGATTTGTAAGTACATATTTTTAAATTGCATATTTTTTAGAATCCAAGACAATAAGAATCGAAGCTAAACTTGCCTACCGAAATAAGGCGCATTTGCCAAATGATTGGAAGATAATGGCTACTTCTAATGCAGATAGAGCTTTAAATTGTGAAATTGACGATTCTAGTGTATGCCTTTTTTAAACGCTTAAGCCTTTGAGGACCGTTACTTTGAAGACGAATCGTTGGCTTTCCTTTTCTACGGGCGTTTATATATTTAAAGTAGACGATTGTTATTTCTTGGTGTACGGGAGTCACGGTGATGCTCAAATAAAGTAGAAACTTTTCATATCCTCATTTGATTGGTGCCATGCTGAGATTGACCATTGATCGTTTTTAGATCTGACGACTATATTACTTTTGTGGGGATTTCCTGATTAGAACCCCAAATCATTTACTTTATAAAGCTAAGAATCAAATGACTATGCATGCTCATAAAAACTATTAAAGAGAATATATAATAATATATTTGATTTAATAACGACTAAATTGCTTATTGCTATGAAATAATCCAGTTTTACTTCTCTGTTGAATGCATACTAGGTATAATCATATCTTTTTGGCCTTTCTTTCTTTTCTAAGATAAAGATATGATATATATATATATACTCTAATAAAGGTAGCAGCCCAGTAAAAATAGCGAAGGATAATGCCCTGTATTGTGACAATGCTTGAAAAACCGTGATTATACCAATCAATTAGCATGATTAGCAATTTTATCCTCCTAGCTTCAAGCGTATCCAGCCGTAGCATACCAAGGCTCACTGGTGGCATAACGTATTTGCATTACTGAATATATCATTGCCAAAAATGCCATACAAAGCATTATAAACTTTAATAATGTAATCATGGTTTCATCTCCTTTTCATCACCATCTTTTGTCATTCTTTCATTGCCTACTCGCTTCTTCACATCTTAAAAAAACGTTTCATTTTAGAAGATAGAAGGCTACTACTACAACTGCTCCACTCTTCCATTCTTCGAGCTGGGAAATGTTTTTTATGACTTTTACCTTGTTAATTTGCGGATTCCTGTTTTCGACTCTGTAAATCAGTACATAGGCAAGATAAAAGATATATGGCTGGTGGTAAGTACTATATACCTCTTTGCTTCAATCAAAATCTATTTGCCTTTTGCATTTCGGTAGAAAATCTGAAAATTTGCCATAACTAAGTTTTTTGATTATTTTGTGCTGTGCACGAATCCTATTTTTATATTTTTTCTACAAAAGATAAAAGAACATTTGAAATTAGGCGAAAAAGAACAAGGTTGAGAAAATTGCAAACGAGAAATTGAGTAAATGATGTGTAAGATAGGGGTTATTATCAAAAGAGTGACAAAATATAAAAAAAATTCAAAGTTTTACTTACCTACCTATCACTTTTAATCTCTATTTTAAGAGTGACAAATTATGTCACTTTTGATTTGTCACTCTAATGAACATCTCCCGTAAGATAGTTGTAGATACCGGCTAGACTCTTGCATTCCTGGAAAATAGACTTAATTAAGACTGATTATTCTGTTTTTCAAGAATCCTTATTTAAAATTTATTTTGCCGTGCGTACCTTCTAAACAGAGTTTCACTTTAAATCAAAGTAAAAAAGGTTTTTATCATCAAGATCCTTGATATTCCCAAAAATTTTATTTATTGAAAATTTTCTTTTTCTCTTCTTATCTACCTTTTATTTTTGCGAGATTGAAATATTAATTTTAATAAAAATTGAAAAGTTTTTAAAGTTAATTTTGCTAATTATTTTACTCCATATAGTCAGAGTATTTCGCTAGCCATGTTTGTCATAATAGTTGTTCTACAGTAATAATAATAATAATAATAATAAAGGAATTTTTGACATATACAAATGATGTAGCGATCCCTTATTTAATCGAGCTGATGCTCAATTTTATAAAGTTCAGACACTTGTAACGATGGCTGGGGTGTCGTAGGGAAAATACTCGACTCCTACTTCGATTCCGACTCCTTAATCCCTACAAAAATGCGCCATTTAAAAATCTGACTCCGGCTCGTAAAGTTTATTAGACACCGACACTAACTCCCGAGCTCTGCTTGTAAGAAACCTTTATTTTCAAAAGTTGAAAACAGTCGTACCCACTACTTTCTTCATACACTAGTGAAATAAAGTATAGCAATAATAATTATTGGCTGCGCCCTGGCCATGCCTCTGTTTACCTGTGAGACAAACTACGAGGTATTGAACTCAAGAGAGAAAAAATGATCTCTCTAAGACTTGATTGAAGTAAATAAAGTTTTGTATTTTTATGTCTGCTCCTTAAATTATTTTAACTCGCTCTGTCTGCAAGTAGATGTTGTTTAAATTTCCATAACTCATAAACATTTACTTCCTACTACAACGCTGAATTATTTTTGACTCTTGTGCTTGAAATCATAAAAGTTAAATACTCCTAATAAAATCGTTATATACTAACAAAATTCTTTCAAGCAAAAGTTTCACAAAATGGCAAACCTGTTCATAGTAGCAAAACAAAAAGCATGCCATTATTAACAATGATAATGAATCATTAGAGAGTAAATCACAAAAAAATGCCATACAAATAATAGGAAATAAAGAAAGTTTGTGATGCAAGGAATGCAGACAGTATTGTACATTACTTCGTGTCACGATCAGCGATTCATATGCGATACTCCAACCTGTATGGTTGATCAAACAAAAAAAGTATATGATGCCTAAATAAGTGTATTATCTATCATAATTCAAAAATATGTAAAGGAAAAAAATTATAGCTGGAAAGGGCACAATGTTTTCATTTTAAAAATTATAAGAGATGTTTGAAGCTGTGAAAAGACGATGAAAGTTTTTTTTAAAGAAAGAAAGAAATTTATTGAAGGATGATAATCAAGAATTAAAAGAAGCATTTCGTAATTCACTCAATTCCAAGAGGCTGATGAAAGCTGCTGGTTGTGTCGCTCTATCACTTGTTGAAATCAAAACAAGGTGTAGTAATAGTAGGCTTCTGTATTGATGTGTAGATATGTTTGTGTTACTGATTACATATGTAATAATAATAAAACTGATAATATATAAACTAATTTTATGTTTAATTTACAAGTTTCCACATAGTATCGATTCTTTTATTTGTAAGAAAGTAGAAACCTCCCATTTTAATTAACATCTTCCATAGTAAAAGTTTTTATGATTGGTCATCACAAATTGATCATCGCTAACTTTTATGTCGTAAGTATTTGAGAAAAACTAAAAGACATTTTCACAAATTTAATTATAATATCCTTCTATGGTAGAATCCCTCAATGGTCCCTTTATCGCACTATTAATGACATTGAGCGGATGTGCGGGCTTTTTTAAGAACAAGAATAGAGATGTTCACTTCTAATATTGGTATCCATTTTGAGTGTTGTATTAACAGAGGATGTTCAATATTTTTCAGAAACGTGGATTCGAACGCACAAGAATAAATTATGTGATAGTTCTTTCCTATTTAAATACAAAATTTCGGTTTTTATTACAAGGAAATTCATCAAAATGGTGGCTTCACGCAAATATGGTTTTGGACCAAAACATTTTTTTTCCCGATACTCCTCTTTGTGACGCTTTGGTACCTGAATCGTATTAATCAATTATCAAGATCGATGCTGCTGTTTGAGAAAGTTTTGCTAACTCTCGCCATTTCTCTTTCTCTTCTGAATTGTAAGCGACTGAAAAATGGATCAATTTACAAATATTATATAATCATTAAGCCTTTATTTTTCCTTTCTAACTTTTTCTAGCTTTAACTCCAATATAGACTAAAATATAGAATACATCATATCATAAAAATCAGAAAGCAGGTCATAGTTTAAGCTTTTTATCATCTAATATTAAGTAGATAAATTGTGATGCTTCATAAGAACACTTTCTTTATATTTTCCGTGCTACAATTTTATTTTAAGTCTTGTTCTACTTAGTAAAAAGCATCCAACAGAGGGTTTCAAATATTTCTTTCAAAGATTTATAGTTTATATTCTATACACGATGCTTTGCATATTATTCAAGCCATGCCTTGTTTAGTGCGAAATGTATATGCGTACAAGGGCCTCATTTGTCTTGAAAATGTGGGAGGGACAAATCCTTTTTATGGTTCTCTTAAAGAACAAGATCACTTAGCTTACTCCATCATAACAAAAAGTGTTACAAACCGCAATTCAACTTTCTTTCTCGTAAAGAACTAGACTTTTAGTTTATTATCACTAATCAGTTCTTAATTACGCACATTAACAAGTGCTAGAAAAACTAACAGCGTGAAAATTGGCATTGGAAATATTAACCCTCACCAAATTAACATAAGTAAAATTCTCATTGCCGAATAGCTGCCATGAGAGAATCTTATTATTAGTCTTTTGAATATCATTCCAAATTCTTTAGCGTCTTATTGCGGTATTTAGTTCCAGTTGATTGGTTCACCCTTTTCCTCAATATGCCATACATGCTCTTTTACTCTGACATTCGCCAAGGAATATTTTATTCTGTCCTTCTTTGCTTCTGGATCGTCTTTGTTGGAGAACATTTAATGGTATATCAACTTGATTCTATTTATTTTTCTCCATTATCTTACTTTGCCTTATAGGATGAGCACGAAAGAAATTCCTTGAGCGCATACTCCAAACACCTAGGCCCAGTTGCCGTTGGATGCATTTGTATGTTTATATTTGACGTTTGTGAAAGGTTTGCTTCCTTTTTTTCGTCCTTTACGCAACTGCAAAAATGATTTTGTCATAAAAACAGAGGCATCGAATTGAAAGATCCTTTCTTCAGCATTTGGAGCACCGACGCTGGCTCCACAATTGCTCTATTTTTTGTTTACATTGCGGGAATCAGTGGATGCGTTTACCTCATTTTCCTGTCCTACATGATTGTGTGTGTTTTGAGGAATATCAACCGAAAAAAGGCTTCTTTTCCCAAAATGAGCTCGATTCGCAGAATGAAATATCAGGTTTATTTTTTTACTTTTATTGCGCTACGGTATCAAAGAACTTATTCCAACTTGTGCTAAGTCCAGTAAAACAACAACCTTGTATCAGGCATCTTTTGAGAAGATTGAAATTAACCGTTTATTGCATGAGTATGTCAACGATTCCCTCATGTCAGTTTATATACAAAAACATTTATTCTATCGAATTTTGGATCTATTTTGCAAAATTTGTGACTGACCAAAGATTATCATAAATATTTTTTAGTCCTAATTTGAAATCGATGCTTTTGATTAAAACTTTGAAAAAAGTTACGAGCTTTTCATTTTATCTTACGCCATGCTTGTATTTTCATTTTAAAAACTATCAAATTAATAAGCTAATAAATAGTCGGTGTTCATAGCGGGTATAGATCATCATTTTCATTTTAGAATCCTGTTGTTTCATGCTGATGAGTGGTTGATTTTTTACCATGTCATTTTCTTCTTGAATATGTCTTGTTAAATTTGATCTTGTTATGTAAGAATATGTACCTATGTTTTTCTTTTTGTTCATACATTTTCTGATTGAATTGACGAAAAGTCACACTGTTTGTCAATATCATAATAAAAAATATATACAAAAGATATGCAAAAACATATAGTTTTGGACCAAAACATTTGTCCCCCAATACTCCTCTTTGTTAGGGTTAGGTAAGGCATTTTAAGCTCAAAATTTACAATAATTTCTTAAAAAAGCTTGAATGTTTGTTATTAATCAAAATATTATCTTCACTTTTCCTTCAAATGCATTATGATAAACAATATATTATCAAAAAAAAGTTTTGAAGATAGCCGAAAAATATTTAAAATTTTAAAACTCTTATATGTTTTAAAAAAATTATGTCAAATAAGAGCTGCGCTTACAGTTACTAAGAACTCGGTGCATCTTTCAAAATCCTTATTTTCCCGCCTCTCCTTTATTTGAATTTTTATGTCTTTGGGTTATTTTTTATTACGATTTATTCAAGTCTATTTTTTGCACTAAAATCATGATTATTCAAGAAATATTACATAAATTAAAGATGAGATTCATGAGATGTCAAAGATCAAGTTTTATTCTTCTTCACTCAATGCGTATGTATACGCTGAACAATATTCGTACTTTATAATAAAACAGAGGTGTGGATTCTAATTCCTAAAAAAATATTACTACCTCTACCAATTCTGAACTAAAAAAAATGCACCCGCACCCACGCAATTACTTCGCCCTTTTGCTTTCAGGCGTTTTATCTGTATCCACCTCGCTTAAAAGCAGTTAGGTATCTCTTGAATAATGAAAAAATAGCACATCTGAGATAAATGACTTTTTTCATTCTCCCATAGTTTATTTTGATGAATGCCAAAATACTTTGATGCTTAAAATAGCGATATTTTGAAGATATGTCAAATTTATCTGCAATTAAATCACTCAAAACTTACACTTATTTTTATATTTTATAGCATTCTCCAGAGTTTAAAAACTTTTCAATTCATATTCCAAACAAAGTATGTATATATTTTTACAAATTTGTAGATGGTGAATCTCAACCCTTTATTGTATTCACGGAAGTTAAAAATTTTACTTGAAGCCCTAAGTACCTCTTTGTATTTTTCCTATACTTTTTTCCAGATTCAGAGTAAACCTGATCTCATCGATAAAATGTTTAGTTCGTCACTCAGATTCGAATTTTTTTAGAAACTGTCCAAAAAATAATTTCATTTTTGTTAAATTTACGAAATTATTTTAATTGCACAAACTAGGAATGGATTATTTCATTCAAAAAAAATTTAATGAATTGTTCCAAGTCTAACGATTTCATTTGTGAGTTTTGTAAAAGAGACTTTTTTTTTTTAAATTTAATTGATCAGGCGACTTTCGATATTAAGTCATTCAGTTTAATTTTTAAGGAGTGAAAGAATGATTAAGTAAATAAAAAATTAGTGTATGTTTCAAGAATTTGTTTGTTTTTATCAACGCAGCCATCATAGATAAAATGCCAGGGAGTAGGGAATACTAAAGTTATACATGAAATGTTTGTTTTAGGGCATAATCTATCGCTTCAACTTCCTCATTTTTTTCACGTTCGTCTGCGCCTCTCTCACTATCATCTTCTACATGCTGAGCCACATTTCCGAAAGTCATTGGAAGTGGAGTGATACGGAGGTGAAGCTGGAGTACACGTCTGCCTTTTTCACCGGAATGTATGCCATGTGGAATGTTTACGTCTTTGCACTTCTCGTTTTCTACGCGCCATCGCATAAAAATAAATATGGTAATTTATTTATATCATTCCTACTGTTCTTAATTAATTTCAAAAAAATCTATAAGAGCTATGGCAATGATGTTTTGAAGAACATTAATGTTTTTTTTAATTATATTTAGATGTTATATTTGAAAATAATTACTAAATTCTCATGCTGAATAGTATTATCATAAAGTTTGATTCTTTTTCTCATTTTGAGATACCTCATCAATTAAAATAAACATAAGTTATGAAAATATTCCATTTTAGACAAAACACGTTGCCTTTATTCTATTTATGAAGGCATAAATATGGAATGAGGGGGAAAATTGGTCTAGTGAATTCTCCATAGGAAAGAAAGAATAATAATGATAATATACAAATACAAAAATGTTATTCATATTTGACTCTTCCAGCACTGAAACAGTGGGGCTGAAATAGTTTCCATCTTAACGACCGCGCTAAAAAGTACCTCAATCTAATGGGATATAGTGAAAAAAAAATTCATTTATGTTTTCTATTCTCTAACCTGTATAGTGCATAATCATACCTTTAGGGCATATTTACCTTTGCGAACACATGGTTGATTAATCAAGGTAGAATAAGATCGATTCGGATTAATTGACAGAAATTGAAACTGATCATTAAGTAAGTTTTGACTGCAATGAAAAATAATTACAAGTTATTTGAAATAAAATTAATCTTTTGATTGCAATATAATCGAATAACTATTATTTTTTTAATATAACTTTTTTTTTCTTTTAAAGTTTTATCCTTCAGGATATAACTAACAAATTACACCGTATTGAAACCGATGTAATTTACATAAAATGGTATATGTGTATATTAGAGTTGTTGGACAAACTTTTGCTTTAAAACTAAGAATTTAATTACCAAAACTTTCTTAAAAAAGGCACCACAAAGTCATCAATAAATTTTTTTAAATCAATATATAGCTTCGCCTTTCATGGAAAAGTGTTGAACTCTGTGCAAAATTTTCGGAATCAAGAACCATGAAATTTTAGAATCCGTGAGCAGAACTCACAACGTCGTTAAAAAGAGCCAGAATATTTAGTGAATTATTTTGTGTAAGTCAAGCACAATCACTGTATATTATGCTAAAGTTATCTTAAATACTCAACCTATTTTCTTTTTTCCTGTTTATAATAATTATCTAATTATATTAAAGTAATTGTGTTTAATAAGATACAGTTCAATTTTCGGTTTTCTAAGACCTTTTTCAAAACATATTTCAGGTGTATGTCTTTTGAACTCATCGATTTATGATATAGAAGCATAGGGATGCAAAAACGCAGGCCCACAGTAAGGTAGCACTTACAAAAATCCGTCTTCGGCTACTGTAAATACAAACTTACTTTCACCACCAACTCTTCGCTACTAAAGAAGGGGCACTCCGTATGCTTACAAAAATCATCATTAGTCAAATCAAACGAGTTGTTAAAACTACCGTCATTTTAATGTTAGTTGAAGGCTATGTTTTTTTATGCAGATAAAGAGATGAACAGTTGTCTATTAGCAAAACAGCCTTTAGAGCAGGGCTTAACAAACTTTTTCGTGAAAGGTTCGCTTTTAAATCGCATAGTAAAATCGGCAATGTTTAAACAACAAAGACAAAAGTTTTAAAGAACCGAACAATAAGTTCCTTGCTTAAATTAAAAAAAAAAGTTTTTTTATTTTCATAATAATCTTCATTTTTAAGGTAAAAGTATTTAAAAATCTGTAAGAAAATGTAATCAAGGAAAAATATGGTAAATAATAAATCTTCTAATAATAACAATTAGCAGATTCACATTTGCTATGCTCTTGAAACAATATCTGTAAATCAAAAGTAACTTCAATCTTCAAAATTTACTATACGGCTTCAAATGTGAAAACTAAAAAAGGAGAAAGAAACAAAAAAAGTAAGCCATTTTGGTTTAAATAGTTTGAACAGTATTATTATCGGAAATTTTTAATATATCTAAAAATTTTCATTCAAAAATTTTTTTGCATCAATTAGAATGATCTAACTGGGAGTAGATAACTATCTCAGTGGTAAAAACCTTTGAAAGGCTGCATGCGGTCCGCTGGCCGTAGTTTGCCCACCTCTGATTCAGGGGAAATTTTTTGGAAGCAAGGTAAGGGAAATCTTGAAAAATAGTTGCAGTTATTCATGCGTTTTTAGATAACTGTTACTGAATTGGCATTTAATTCATATTAACGTGATGAAAAGATCTAGGCCTATAAAGCTTGTCAAGGCAAAGAGTTTATCCTCACCAGTTTGGATACAGCACAATAAAAAATTCATCGGTCTTAGTTCTATATCCAGCAGGCTGATTTTTATCGCTTTTAAGAGTAGTTTCGTTAGCATTTAGAATCTGATCGAAACATAAATAATCTAAAGATTTTGACTCCCAACCAACTTTGGCGTTGACAATACCATGTCATTTTTAAAAATGGTGAAACTAAGACATGCTTACAGAATTAAAGACTGCTTTTACAATTGCTTTCTGGCAGATTAAACTAAGTTTTAATATTTCTCGTAGTGTTTTTATTTTGTATGCCTCAGCACAAATGATTATCATTGGACTTTGAAGTGCTGTACCAACGCTGGTTTCTTCTACAAACGAATTAAAAACAGCTTTATCAAACTTTTTCAGAAGTCGCAAATCCACAAAACTACGAAATTAATTCACCCCGTACAGTGCATTCTGCAATAACTCTAGGAAATTGAAACATTTGCTTGTGATTCACCATTTCCAACTCGTCAATAAGTTTCAATTTGTGTTCGATACTTTTGCTTTTCCTTCATACATATTCAAGGTAGCAAAAGCATGCAATAAAAATTTTTGTCAAGTGATTTTGCCCACAAAATGTATGCTTTAAAAAATTTTCTTTATGAAAGCTCAAAGTTAAGTATTAGGGTAATTAAGAATGTAATTTGCCCAGTTTACGCTGACACGCAAAACTTGTTCGTTTTTATGATGAAGGAAAAAGACTTTCTCAGTTTACTTAGTAAACTTTTTTTTCTGAAAATTAGTAAATATTTGTTAGTGTTCGAAAAAAACAAAAATGGCGAGCTACAACTCTCATTCACCGTACTTATATTGACATTTTTGCTATTTAACACACAAGATTAAGATAAAACTTTTTTTAATTTTTAGAAAGTGATGGAGAAAAGGAGACAATTTTAATTAATTCGCTCAATAATAATCAACAACATGAAGTTTCTGTTTTATCCGCTTTTTTGAGAAAAGAAGGAATTGAGTAGGAATCAAGTGTAAAATGCATGAACTATTTTGTGATATTCTTTTTCTTGTCATCAATTTTTAACTCTTTTTTTGCGAACTTTATTTTTTAGTCACTTTTTTACAATAAATATTTATTTTTTACGTTCACATAAATTATATAATTGATGTATATCGAAGTATTATCTACATATAAAGTTTTTGTCTTCATATTTCTCATTTCTTGAGACTTCAGTGGATTTTAAGCTTCTAGATTCTCGAGTAAAAATACACATAAGACTTGGAGAAATTTATTTTTATTTTTCTATTATTTCATCAAAAATAAAAAAATTTCTTCAAAACTATATCAGAATCTTTTCATCTATTACAAAATGATTTTTATCTTTGTGTAATTGTTTAGACACGTGAAAATGATATTCGAAAACTAAAATTTAAAGGAAATGTAATAATTTTATTGTAGATTCACAAGTAGGTCCTGATTTACCGTATAATTCGACCCCTAAAACGAGAGTAATTTTTTTATTGATATTTGCTAATATTTGAGGTATAAGTCGACCTCTAAAATACAGAACTCGCCTAAGTTATCGGCTAGCCTAAGCAGCAGTGTAAAAGTTACCATATATAAAACACCGGGCAGTAACTAAAGACTACCGGTATGTTATTATAAATGTTGTTCTACTTACAATATGAAATATTATATAAGGTAGTATTAACATAAATCCAGGGCCGTATCAAGGGATCGTGGCGCCTCACGGCAAAGGTCCTGAATGGAGCCCCTCACCCCTTGCTCTTTCTTTTTTCAGTCATCCCCACCCCATTCTGGTTTAAAAAGTGAATTAGAAAAAAAATGCTAACATTTTTATTAAGCCAGATAATTCAAATATATACTGACTGAGTCGAAGACAGTCTCCATTAGATGTTCATTTTTCGTGTTTTAGCAGCAGCGAAATTATCGATGACTTCGTCCAAATCAACACAATCGAGAACTTCTTTCTCAATGCTCATAAGAGCGAGACTTTGGAGGCGGGCTTGCGCCATAGTGCTCCTTAGGTAGGACTTAATGAGTTTTAGCTTGCTGAATGAGCTTTCACAGGATGCAATAGAAGTTCCAATTGTCAGCATGATCCTCAGAGCCACTTGTAGATTCGGACAGAGTCCTGAGTGCGAGGACAAGTAACTCCATAGCGTTTGCCGGTTTTTCCTTCCGAGATTTCAAAAACATTTGAATGTCCTCAATTTCCATCTCAAGCTCTGCTGCGTTGACGTCATTGGCAATGAAATGGCGCCGCGGGCAATTGCCCTCCCCCTTGATACGGCCCTGCATAAATCTCTATAGTTTACATACTCATATACTTTCACTTCTTTTTCTCTCTAATATAGTTTTTTCCTAACTCTCCTATTCTATACCTTTGAATAAGAACATTTTTTGGAATTTTAAGGTAATGGTAGTTCTATTACATTATTAGTGTCAAATCAGAATGTGAATTGTTTTAAATACAAGTATTTACATTAGTAGCTACATTAAAGTGTCCCAAAAAAGTGAAGTTTATTTTTGTTTTAGGCACATGTTAAATCAATTTTATGATCAATAATCAGAAATTGTGTCGAATATCATTCTTTTTAACAAGAGTTTTCTTACACCTCAAACGAGCCAAAAAATTTTGAAAAATATATTTTCGACAAAAAACAAATTTTTTCTGTTATAAACAATAAACAAACATAACTAAAAAATATTTATTTTTTAAAAATTACACAAAATTACTTTTTTTTGGAGAAGTTATTGCTTTTCTGTTATACTCAATCGTTTGAAAAAGGGCTTGTTTGTCTTCTTCTTTTTTTGTAATAGAAGAATTAAAAGTTGTGACTAACGAAACTACTCGCTCACACAAATCATTCACAACTTTTAAATGAGTGGTAACATCGCTGAATTCTTTTGACGCTGAAAATGGAGGAGAAATTTTTAACGAAAAGAAAAAAGACATGGACTGCTTGCTCAAAAGATCTTCAATTTGAACATTTTTGAATGAAATTTCATTTGCTACCCTCTACTCAGCAAGAAAGCATCTATAATACTAGTTCAATTTGCTACAATTTATTTTTGCGAATGTGGATTTTCTGACTTGGCCATTATCAAAACAAAGTCCAGAAACCGACTTGATGTTGGCAACGATATTCGCATTGCTGTATCCCAAACGAAGCCAGGCATAAAAAGTCTTGCCACACAAGCTCAACAGCAAGTTCTCATTGAATATATTCAAAAAAAATTTTACTTTTATTTTTTTCAAAATTTAAAATAAAATTTAATTTAATTATTATTAAGGTTGAGAAACACTGCTTTAGGCCCTTTAAAACAGTTTACCTGCTCTAAAGGAGGTTGAAAATATCTTTCTCTTTGGTAATTTGTATGGGGAATATTCTTACCAATATATTTTGTTTGGAAATGTAGTTATTAAAATGTAATCTTTGGAAATAAATTTGAAATGTTTGATACAAAAAAGTCTTAGATTTATATATAATATTTATAGAGTTCAAAAATTCATCTAGAGTTTTTGTTCCCAAGTCATTAGTATATTCATAGTGATATATTCTGTTAAAAACTAAAGAGGTTTTTTAATTTTAAATGATCCCTCACATTTTTGGTTGGCTTGTTGCTGGAGATATGAAAGCACTTTTAGTCGTAATGCTATAGGCTCGTTAATCTCAGCTTTGTGATTTTGTTTTTAAGGGAAAGGAGGCTTGGCGATCGAACGCCTGACCTTCGATGAGAGGTAGGTAGGAAGAAATATCTAAGCACTATCGGACTTTTCCATATGCTTGCGAAATGCTTGAAAAGGTATAAAGTTGAAGTTCGAAAGGAGTGTATTGATTTGGCTTGTGAATTGATTAGGAATGAGGGACTTTGAAGAAATTGGTTACTTGTTGAGGGAGTTTGAAGTGTAGAGAGCTGGATTTTTGAGGTGGTAGTTGAAGGATGATTGATTAAGCAAAGGTAGTAGGTGGGTGTTAAAGAATATAGGTCTTAAATAAAAGAAAATAGTGTTATGATTGCAGTTGAATCTACATAGATATGCTTGGTGATTTTTTGATGCGTTAGAGATAGGAGTTGCAGGGGCAGTGTCCGGTTAGCCATCTAATTAGTGGTCGCGGTGGGAAGAATTTCATTTTTGACCAAATGTTCAGAATTTGGTTTGAATTGTTTATATGTTGGAAGAAAATGGAGGGTAAGGATTGGATGAGTTCTTGTCTAAGGTATTGAGTGTTAGATCTAAGTAGAGGCGTATATGTTTATAGGGGAAATGAGGTAACCGGGATGTAAGGAGTATTTGGAGGTACTTTTTTTAGCTATCTTATCTACATAAGTGCTTTCCAGAATGTTTGAGTGAGCTGGGCACCAGTAAGGGTGTATTTCAAAGTAGAGTTTAGAAAGAAGGGTGTATATTAAGAATGGGATGTTGTGTTTGAGGCTCAGGTCTTTGATGATGTTTTGTCAGTCTATAAAGAAGTGTAGTGTTTTGTAATGTCTAAAGGAAAACTTATTTTGGATTATGTAATCAAAAGCATGTAGAAGGGCATAGCACTCACCACTATATATTGGAAGAGAGGGATCAATAACAAGCTTTTTTGAGTAAACAGGGAAAGAAGAAGAGCCTTTGAAGAGTGCAAAAGCATAGGAAGATTTGTTTGCGGTTTTTGAGCTATCCAGGAATATTCTTAATGAAATTGAGTTAAAGTTGGGGCGGATCGTAATTAGATTTTGGGGTCCCCTTTCCACAAAAAAACGCAGCGATTTATATTCAAAGTCATTGAAAAAAGCAAACGAAGATGAAATTACTTATGTTCCAAAATAGGAACATTGGTCGTAAATGGGTTAATTGTGATGTTGAGGGTAAGGGCTGCAGAGTCAAACTGGGAGAATTTATGTGGGGAATAGTTGAGGTAAGTTGTGGCTTTAATTGATTTAGGAAGGTGGTCCAGTGTGTTTTAGGTGTATTTTGATTTGATAGTCTTGTAAAGGTTTTATATTAACTTGATAAGTTATAAAAAGATGGTCGGAAGCAGATGGTGTGTTTGAGATGTGTCAATTTGTAATGAATTTTAATGTGTTTTTTGAGGCTATGGTCAGTTCGACATGGGAGGACGCAGTTTTGTTGTTAGTAAATTTCATAAAAGTTAGATCTTTAGATGTATCGACTATGTAAAAATTGTGTACGGCTAGGAAGGAGAGGAGTTGCGCGCCACGTTTATTTACTTTCTAGTCCCACAGGAAAGAACGGGAATTGAAATCTGTGCTAATGATAATGTGATTATTTTTGAGGTAAAGAGATGATATGTTTTGAGTGGCTTGAGAAAAGTTTAAGGGAATGGCATGCGTATTGGAAGGGGCAGAGTAGAGTGAACAGAAAGGGGTGAGTTTTCGTAAAATATTAGTACAAATATGTATTCTTGAGTCGAGCGTTGATGAATGAAAGAAAAGTGTATAGATGATTTTATGATGATACAGGCTGAATAAAGAGTTACTGTATGTGCTTGTAGTACAGTGTAATATGGAAGAATTGAAGGGAAAGAAGAGTTTTTTGTGTAGGGCTCGTTTATAGATATAATATCAAAAGAGTTAGAATGTAGGATGTTGGCTGTTTTGGGGTGGTTTAGATTTATTTGAGAATGTTTAACATATAAAGGTTTTGAGTAGGTTTTGGTGGTTTTCATTTACGTTAGTAATATGTTGTAGTCGAAAGGGGAATGCGTGGGAGAGGGCTGAATGTTGTTGTTTGCAATTAGAGCATTTTAGATGTATAGGGTTTTTTTTTTGAAGGTACAAGAGGCAATAGAATGATCTCTTTGACAACAGTGAGCGCAGTGGGGAGAGATTGATTTACAGCGTAAAGTTACATTGATGTAATTTGGGTTTTATTATTTTAGAGGTTAGAATAAGGTTTTCTACTATAAGTTTAGGGTTTTCCATTAGGAATTTGGCTATTATTGAGTTCGATGAGAGGTACACCCAAAGAACCAGTGAAGCTCAATTCCTCTCATTTTAGAAATAAAGGATATAAA
Source organism: Nectonema munidae (assembly GCA_030549495.1). Taxonomy (NCBI): domain Eukaryota; kingdom Metazoa; phylum Nematomorpha; class Nectonematoida; family Nectonematidae; genus Nectonema; species Nectonema munidae. Next base: position 36,160 of record JAUIRK010000239.1, on the reverse strand, counting down.
TACAACATAAAAAATATACATCAATCATTTATGTTAAGTAATTTTATTCTGAAATACTTTAATACTAAAATTAATGTCTTCTAATTACTCTTCTAGACTTTGCTCTAGATTTAATTTAATTTAATTATTTTTTATTTTCTCTCACAAAATGTCCACTGTAAAAAAGAAGGTAACAAAAAGTTATAAAGAAAAATTCGAAATAATTCAATTAATTGTTAATAATCCTTCGTTAGAAAGAAAGAAAATTTGTGAGAAGTATAAACTTTCAAAGCAAACTCTATCAGACAAAAGTCTATTATATCAACATTCAGCTTGCACCCACTCGATGGAGGAATAATAAAAAATTTTAAAACTCATTATCGTAAAACATTAACTTTACATAGATTGAAAGTAGCAGAAATGAATTTGAATTTGACCTGAAATCTATTGGATGCTTTGATTGCTGCAAAGCAAGCATGGGATAGAGATTCTGTTACAGAAGATACAATAAAAAATGGCTTCAAGAAATGTTATTTTGCAGTGGATTTTAATGAAAGAGATAAAACCTTATGCTAACAGCAGTGTCGAATCAAATCAAAGTTATTGAATTAAACAATATTTGGAATAACTTTTCAGAGTATCTAAACAAAGATTTGGGTAACGTGAACAATTATATAGAGGTTGATTGTGAAATAACTTACACAAACAATGAAATTTCTGCTAAAGAAATTATTGATTCTTTAGACAAAACTTTTGAAGAAGCGACTGAATGTAAAGATGATGAAACAGAATTAAAAATCAAAAGCAAAAGAAGCATTAGCAGCAATAGATTTTGTTAAAAAATACTTTTTTTAAATAAAAAGTTTGGAAGACATGAACAAAATTTGTGAGTACTCTGAAAATATAGAACGTACAATTTTAAATGAAAATGATCAAATCCAAAGTGATATTAGAACTTTCAACTTCAACTCGTTCTAAAATGACTCCTAACCCTTTTTAATTTTTTTTATATTAACTCTTGAAAACTTAATTTTCCTTTATAAATACATTACTACTAATCTTTAAACATATTTTTTTACTTTTCATTAGCTAATTTTCAATCCATATATAATATTATTTTAATTAACTTCACTGATTTCCTCCCACTAATATGACAAATAAAAGGACACGCTCTGAACCCGAATCTCCCAAATCTACCACCGACACTTTAAATCATCTATTCGATGATTATATAGCTAATACCACACTAAATTCAAACGATCTAATACTATTTAATAATCTAAAATACAACATAGCCATACATTATATAAAAACTTTCGAAAGCCAAAACATTAAGTCAACCTCAACACAATCATACGCTAATGCTGCTAGTTTAGCCCCTACTCAATCATATCCTAACCCAACACTCAGTTCCACCATAAATATGCAAATTACTCCACACACTAGAAAACACCTTCAACCTAACCTAACATTAAAAATCACTCCACTTAACAACATTTCAACTAAAAAAGAGAAGGCCATTCACCGCCTAGATGTCATCAAAAATCTAGATACCAAAAAGAACTCCCTATTGATCAGCAAAACAAGATCATCTCACTCCGGTACCATCTACTTCCAATTCAAAAATATAGATCAAAAAGTCACCGCCAGAACAACGCTCATAAAAAACGGTCTAAATGCTAATGACTTACCTCCACAAAAACCAAAATTCATACTATGTGGCATCCTTACGGATATAACATTAACCCAAATCACAAAATCTATTGAAGAACAAAACCCACACCTTAACGCTATAGGCAAACTCGATAATCCCATACATCTAGGAAAAACCGGCACATATAGCTATACTATAATCTTAGAACCAAGCAACCCAGAAATATATACATACTTATGTACTCAACCCAAAATCTTTCTAGGCCACCACCTACAAACACTCACCACACAAAAACCAAAAGTTAAACAATGCTAAAAATGCTTAAAATACGGTCACATATCTTCAAAATGCAACGCATCTCTACCTAACTGTGCGCACTGCGGCCACAGTGGGCATGCTAATTCATCCTGTACCCTACTAAATGACAATAGCAAAATTTCTTGCATACATTGTCAACAACCACACCTTGCAACATCTAAACTCGGTAGTTTCTACATAAACCATAATAATCTAATCATATGTCAACATAACCAAATCTTAGATAACTACTCATGCCAACTTTTTTACACATAAAGCTAAATCACTCAAAAACTGCTTGGGACAACCTTCACAACATCTTACACTCACACACTTACGACATAATATCAATAAACGAACCATACATTCATATTCCACACCAAACAGCCGACTACGTACTCCGACACATACCTCCACTAACAGCATACTCAGCCTGTATATTTATAAAACAATCAATTACTAATACACCACTATATCAATACTCAAATTCAAACTACTCCTTCACACTTATTCCCTCAAACTCCAAATCCTTACTCTTCTGCTCTCTCTACTCCCAGCCATCCTTAAACCACCCCATACCTAACAACTTCTCTCAATCACTTACACAAATCAAACATAACATATACAACAACCACCACATAGCTATATCCACGGACTTAAATGCTAGATCATACCTCTGGGATATAAAATCAAATACACGAGACTCACTCACACTCGAATTTCTAGCATCTCACAATCTAACAATAGCTGACAACGATAAATCCCCAATCTTTAGACGACTACATCTAAATAACATATATTAATCACACAATGATTTAACCATCGTTTCCAACAAAACAAGAAGTATAGTTCACAACTGGAGCATCTCAGACATGCCATCCGCCTCCGATCACACATACATAACTATTCAAATCGACCTCACTACTAAACTCTCAAAAATTCCAAATCCTAATTATGGCAAACAAATATTCTGGACAGCATTTCTTCACAATCTTAAATCTAAGCTAGGCAACATCACCCTGACCACAGATACAACAAATAATCTCGAAACATCTGCTCTTCAACTTAACAAATCCATCACAGCGAGCATTCACGCCGAAACTCACAAACCAGCTTCCTAAAAGACAGCACGCTCCTTTTTGGAACCGTACTTTAAACAACCTCAAACAACAATTACGCAAATCCTTAAAAAAATCTAAGAAAAACCAACTCTCACAGTAACATTGAACCGTACTTCTTCCTTAAAACTCAATATCAATCAGAAATGAAAAAAGCTAAAAAACAAGCCTGGAAACATTTTTGTAATCAAACTCCAACAAACCAATGCCCAATCATCAACAAACTTATACACAAAAAACATACAGCATCACTCTCTAATCTTCTTTCAAATAATCAAGTTTCAATATTTTTCAACCACCCTTCACTTAACATTCTATTTCCCGCCGACAATAATGAAACCGACAATATTACCCATACACTTATTAGAATAGAAACAAAAACATACCTACTAAATAACTCCATTAACTCATAGCCAGAAATTACAATCAAAGAGCTAAACAAAACCATTGATTCCATGAAAACCAAATCTTCTAGCAGCATTGACTTCATCTCCATCAAACACATGAAGAAAGCCTACCACATACTACACCCTCATCTCATCAACATATTTAACGCTTGCCTCAGACTAAGTTATTTCTCAAATATTTGGAAAATATGTAAACTAGTGCTAATCCCCAAACCTAATCGAAACCACAATTCAATCAAAAACTGGCGACCAATTCCTCTATTACCAAGCCTAGGCAAAATCCTTGAAAAAATTCTACGAAACGCATGATACACTACATCCTCAAAAATAACCTAATACACCCGAATCAATTCGCATATTTACCAAATAAAAGCACCGAATTGGCCCTATCTCGCCTAACCCTTTACCTAGAAAAAACACTAAATAACCAAAATATCGCAACAACAACATTTCTTGATATCGAAAATGCTTTCAACGCAGCATGGCACCCTGCAATCATCAACAACCTCATCGACAAAAAATACCCTATATACATAATCAAATTCATAAACAACTACCTTCAAAAGCGCATTCTCATCCTACTACATAACAACAATACATACAATCAGAAACTAACTCTCTCCACTCCGCAAGGGGGTAGCCTAACAGATATCCTATGGCTAATCCTCATCAACCCCATTCTTAATTTTATCAACTCAAAATTCGACTTTGCACAATGCTACTCTGATGACATCTTATTCACCTTCTCAAACACACTACAACTAAACAACATCAATCGCACTGCTAATCTAATCACACAAATACAAATAATGGCCACCAAACTACAAAGTCTCCTTCAACTCAAACAAACTAAAACTTATACACTTCACACGAAAAAGAATAACTCCACTACCACTGAAAGTAAACACATAAACATCACTCACTCCTGAATCACACATAAAATATCTAGGCGTCACATTTCAATCTAATCTAAAATTTACACTCCACCTCAAAAACATATACACAAAACTCTCACCAACCCTATTCTCTCTAAGAAAAGCTATCTCATATAAGTGGGGTCTCCATCGAAAAATCTCAAAGTACATCTATAAATCTATCATACTTCCAGTCATACAATATGGCTCACTTGCCTGGAAAAGCTCACTCAAATTCCAAAACTCACTAACCCATCTCAATAAAATACACCGCATTTGCTTACTCACAATAACAAACGCATATCTCACTACTTCTACATCAAAACTTGAACTTTTTACACATACTCTACCCTTACACCTAATCCTTAAGAAAAACATAATTAAAAAATATCTTACTACCTTCCACTCTACACCAGCTCCACATAACTTCACGAACTTTTACTCAACTCACACCTATCCTTCGCTCACTTTTTTCAATTCCCTTCGTGAACAATATATGCCACAACTTACTCACTACCAAGTTTCACCACACCCACACCCATACTCCCTAGTTCACCCATCGAAATCGACCCCATACTCAACTCATATATGCCACCACAAATTCTTAGCACTCAACTCCATAAAACACCAACGCAACTCAAATGCGCACCACCAACTCTCAATTTTTACCGACGGTTCAAAATCATGCAACAAAGCAACCGCTGCTTGCGCTTTTTTTAATCACAATACAAACACTCCTTTCTTCACACAACAAATGCAGACAGACAACAACACCTCCGCATACGAAACTGAAGCCCTAGCACTCCTAACATCATGCAACCACATCATTGATAACCTAACATTCTTTACATCCAAATTCAGGCACATAATCTTTTTCACAGACTCACAAAACATAATAAAAGACCTACAACTTAACAAAAAAATTCCCCTTTCAACACTAAACCTAGTCAAGAAATTAATCAAACATAGCAACCATTCCTCAATTAAACTTTTCTGGTGCCCCGCCCATTCCTCTTCCTTTGAAAATTTTTTAATAGATCTCTTATGTAAATCCACATCCATAACATCACTACATTTCTTAACCCACGCCCTCCCTCTATCCACTTTTTAAACATCCATAAATATCTCAACTACAAACAAATGGCTTTACTCAAACAACATACCTACCCCCTTATCCCAATTTGCACTAAATAAAAACATTACTCTTCCTCGCAACATTATAAGATGGTTCACCTCACATTGCCCTTGTTACGCTTACTTCTACAATTTTAATTTGCACTCTAACCCTTTTTGCAGATTCGGCTGCTCTCATATCGAAACTCCAATTCACATTATCCTCTATTGCCCAATATTCTCATCAGAACTAACCAAACTCATTAAAAAAAGACTTTTATATTTTAAAGATCTTCTCTCCTCTCTACTAAAATTCTTATCATACCCCAAAATCATTCACCACATCTCTCTTTTCCTTAATATAATAGAACCATTAGTCTCTACCCACCAAAACCTAAACCCACCCTTATTAAACACCTTGCATAATCATACACAGGCAACCTAATTTATACTCTTTCACCTCACCAAGCTTTCTTATTTCTACTTTAGATCCTAAATCCAACACCCATCCTTACAAATCCCCAAGTTAGCAATTGATGCAAGCATATCAACCAACGTTGGAAAGTGCTTAGTTATCTCCTACCTACCTACCTACCTTTATAATATATTTTATTTTTTTCTAGAAATAACAAGAATCTTTTGAAAAATATTAATAACTCATAATTAGGACTTTGTTCTAAGTCGGGCAATTATTTTTTTACCATGGTGTCCGTCTTAATCGAAGTATTTTGACTGAAATTAAGGGCAGGTCAATTCACACTCTGTATAATTAAAGATTAAAGTCCGAATTTCCTTTACACCGAATAGCTCTTGAACCGAAAGGAAAACACTAGAAAACAAATTATTAGCATCAATTTAAATGGATAGTGGTTTAAAGTTTTAGGTGAATAAGAGAAAAAAAATATTAAAAAGTATTGTACACAGTGCTACTGAGATGTGCACTATGGAGTTGAAATAGAAACAGTAATAAAAAGTATCGCAAATAATTTAAATATACCAGTTAAGTTAAGTTAAGTTGTTTGTGACGTTCGCACCCATCCTTTCGGATATCGTGGCCCGCCCGGAATGCTGAGATCAGGTCTACCTGGACTTTCTATTCCACTAAATACCTACCGGTCATTGTTACTGCATAACTATACCTTGTTATATATATTATTTTACAAGAATTTATGTTACAAATATATAAACACAGCTGAGTGATCGATACAATCCTAACGCGAACGCTCCCAATTAGGGAAACAAACGTAATGTCTAGTGATAGCTTAATTACTAACCACGTAGAATCGAGTCGCAAGAGCACCTAACCGTAAAAATCTTTGAATTCTTCAGAGGAAGAAAACCAGGGTAAATAACCGGCACCTTAAATATACCAATTTTACCAAGTTAAGTGATTGCAGTGATGAAGAATTAAAAAACTCAAAAATTTAATTAAAAGAAGATGAAAAAATATTAATTAAACCACTGTAAAAAATTGTTTCTATGTATTAGAAATGATTTAAAGAAATACTCAAAAAAACGATCTTACAAACATTGTTTAAATTTTTTAAACAAAGATTTGAATGTAAAGAAAAGCCATGATTTTTGCTTCTTACTTTGGTGGCAATAAATGTGAAATCTTTCAAAATATGAGACCATAGAGAAAATAAGCTATATTCTAAATAACCCTACTAACTTCTAACTTTAAATGAATAAAATATAGGCAAATTAAAATAATTGTTTAGAGTTTGACAGAATATATATTTTAAGAATATATTTTTTTAAATAATCTACTTTTTGGCAACGTCAACTTCAATTTATCTATAAATGGCTGAGAATATTAGTAAAAAGAAAAAGGTATTTTCTGAATAAAAGCTTTTAAATATGTATTTTTTATTTTATTTTACTGATATATTCCTTTGAAAACTGATAGAACAATAATTTTAGCGATATGATGATTTTTAAGTTGTATTATTACAAAATTAACACTGAGGATCACACCAGTATTTTAAGCAATGAAAATCGTCTGTTTTGAATATATAAAGTTCCATTGAAAAAAAGATGATTTGTTTGGAAAATTCTGTTCCTTAAAATCTTAAATCTCATGAAATCATCTTGATAATTAAGTTCATGACATTTTGTACCCAAAGGCTTTAAAAAACGGGGTATGAAATGTTCTTCAACGTGATTATAAGTAACAACTCCTTCCAATAAATTCTAAAAACTTTTTAATACTTGATAGATGAATTTAGCTCTTTTTTGTATCAATTGTGGTGGTAAAAGGTTTTTATACCTAGATGCCCCAAAATATGAGGGATATTTAATTTATTGCTGAATTAAATGTTGTCTGTTGTATATAAAAATATGTATAAGTAACACGCTAAAAAAAATTCATTTCTTCAATCAAAACAATTGAATTTTTTATTGTTTTTTTCACATTCAAAAATTATTTAATTTTTCTATTCTAATTCGCCGACAAGGACTCTTGATTAAAGTTTCACTCATTATTTGATTCTGAGGCCAGTTCTAAGTTCAAGATTAACATCTTTTTAAAAATATCGATTGAACATTTAACACTTTTTTTATTTCTTCAGTATAGTCATTTATTAATCTCTTTGTAAATGAAGTTTAAATTCCTTCAAATTTTTCATCAAAAAAAAAGTTAAGATTGCTTTGCTTTCAAGGTTTCATTTCATTTGCCATCTTTTAAATTGACGTAAGTTGAAGCGCTTTGTCGGTTTAAACTAAGTTCTGCATAGTATAAAAATCAATTTCAAGGTATATATTTTTAAGGTCTATAAGAGCATTAAATGTTGAATCTTTTTATCAGACAACTGTTTCTTGTTTTTAAAATATTTTATTCACAACCATGATCTAATTTGAGAGGTTTTTGAAGAATAAAAAAAATAAAATGTAACAACAATTTTAATTATTTTTTCTATGTAACTAATGTCAATATTTTGAATATCCGTTTCGTCATCACTTACCATGACCAGAAATTTTTTTCCTAAAATATTACCATCTTGAAAATAAAAAAATAATTTATAAAAGTTTGCTTTTCTAGTGTTAATTAACCATGACCAGTAATTGAAACAATTATGACAACAACAGAATGCGCAAATATTAACACAACTATCAAGAGAGGAAAAAATCTATCAGGAAGAAATGACGTCCTTAAAAGCAGCATGTAACACAGAAGATAGAAAGTTACACTCCACGAAGAGATAATGATGAAACCACACCTCCCGCTCATTTAGCAACATCTAGACATACTTTCAACCCCATGGAGTTCATCAAGAACGACTCTCAGTTATACGTTCGTTACTTCAGCAGCATAACCGTTTCACAGATATACTACAGACATCATTAACAGGCTGGTTAATGATGGTGGCCACTTCAACCATGGGGTGTCCACCCCGGGCCAGATGTTTGAGACAGTTGACCTGCGCAGCACTAAGGTCTCATGCTAAAAGCTCGAATCTACGCTGCTCAATGTCGTCCTGGAGCTGACCAACCACATTCTGATCGTCGCCCCAGTCTCCAACGGGTTGCCAATTGATAGGATAAGCAGGTTGTATTTATCTCGTCAATTCTTAGATTTGACGCAATTCACTAAGAATCCACCCTTTCGTTTGAGTTGTCGTCTCTTGTGGTGGATAGCAACATACTCGCTGCTATCCTGAAGCATAGATGATAAGGGATATTAAGCTCCCCAACTTGCCGGGTGCTAATAGTGTTAGCCTCCTGCATATAGCTTTGTATACAGGAGCGGGGCATAGTGTCTTCCAGAATGCCGTAGTTATCGCTTATGTACATTGGGGCTGATGCATTAGGGCACGACTTATGCCATGAGCCGGTGAACTCGCCTCTGCGGTCCCACCCCATCTATCGTGGACCGCTATGGATGATTGTAGGACGGTGTCCTGAACCTTGTCTGTGTGTGTAACAAACTTTGAGATACTGTGATCTTCGAAATGGATTGGGGGTACATTTTATCCAAGGTCGGGCCGTAGCAACGTTTGATTGGGGTGTTTCTTTCTGACTTCCTCTGTTACGCCGCTTACGTTTTTTGAACGTTGTGGTTGTCGTGTTCTCAGAAGGAGCGGGGTTTCTTGCAGAATTTATCAAACATGTCGCGAGGCTTTTGTCAGTGGGTTTCTGACTGCTGGGCATCTCTCTAATGTTGTCGTCTTCCTTAGACCTCTTGGGCGCTGAAACACAGAATGTATCTGTGCAGTAGAGGATGTGAGACTGGAGTTTACGCCAAATCCCGAAATTTCTAGCAGGCCAGTAAAAGCAAGGTGTGTTGTTTATTTTGTGGATCCAGATTATGCAGCGGCCAATCCTCTGCTGACAATCCACTAATATCTCACCTTTGCAGGTACACTTCTCATACCCAGGCAGAGTATGTGCTAAGTAATCAAGAGTTTTTCTATTTAGCACACGGATCCATTCCGGAACCAACACTCCACATCCCTCTCTGTCCAGTTGTGATAGTGGGCTTCTCCTTCAGTCCTACGCCATTCTACCTGCCAACACCAGGGCATACGAACGGCCCGGTCTTCAGCATGTTGTGGGGTCCATAACCTCTTCGTGAAGTGCAACCCGCGGAGTAGATGCACACCACATAAGCATCCACCCGCAATAGGTCTGTCACTTCCGGATTCACATTTCCCAGCCGTGCCATGCAAGGACTTATCGACTGGCGAAGGTGTATATGTAAGTTTAGTATTAAATATTTTATAGCTGATAACCAACGGTCCTCCCGAGCAGGGAGGACTGTGCCGACACGTGAGTAAAGCCGTTCCAGTTAAAAGAAAATCTTAATTTTTTTAATTAAGAGCAGTTAAACAAAATCGAAGGAGCTATTTAATTTTGCAGCCAAATGCAGATCAAAAAGAGTAATAAAGATGAATAAATAATTGTATTGTTCCAAAGTATTGATTATGATAAGAAATTTGTTGAACTTTCACTTCATGTATTAAAATATTTGTCTTATTTTGTAGGCCGTGGCAAAAGGTGTTTTTAAAGCTGAACTGAATGAGTTTTTGACACGAGAGTTGGCAGAAGATGGATACAGTGGTGTGGATGTTCGTGTGACATACAAAAAAACTGAAATAATCATCCTAGCCACCAGAACACAAGGCATTCTGGGCGAAAAAGGAAGGCGGATACGAGAACTCACAAGTGTTATACAAAAGAGGTTTAACTTTGATGGAAATGTTGAGGTATCGAGTTGACTTATGGCTAATATCTTATTTTTATCATCTCTAAACATTTCTTGCATGCCTGCTTTAACTTGCATACTTTTTGATTCGGAGGATATTACTTGTCTCTTTTTGTTATGTTTTAAAACAATATTAATTTAATTTTAAAAGGGCGAATAAAGCATTAAAAAACATAGTCGACCACTTAATTCATAATATTCGATTAAGTTATACTGTGTCTGTAATCCAAAAAGTTTAAAGTTTATCTCTTTATATACGAAAATTAGATATACGGCTATTTATTATATCCAGTAAATATAGGCATTGGCCTAATTTAAAAAATAATAATTTGCTTTTTTCCTGGATTAACAATTTACTACTTTAGTTTCTTGAAGTAGTTAATGAGGATTATAAATAATTGTACTGTTTTGCAGTTTCGATTTTTCTATCAAAACAATAATGGTGTTTTTTTTATTGGTTGAAATACATGACCTAATTTTTATTTACTTACGATCTCCAGTTTTAAGCAAATTCCATTTAAAGATGGAAGCTTCTTGCTTCTTTTTATTTACATAATGCACAGAGCATGTTAATTATCACTTGAGTTTTACTGCTGAGACACACATAAAGACGAGATTTTCAGACTCTTGTGAAGAGGAGGATAAATAGACTAACAATCGTGATTGATTTTCTTCTTAATCAACAAATATATTTCGTTTTTGCGTGGATACATTTTATGTACTGGAATATACCATAGAGCCAGTGTTTCTCAACCAGAGTGAACGAACTTTAGCGGTCTAAGTTTTTCAAAAGATGTACCAACAAATTAGAGTTTTTTATGTGTTGACCATTTGCTTTCAACAAAACTGTTTTAATATTAAATTGGATGATATTAATATGTTACAATTAAATGTCAGTTGATTGATATTACATATTTGTCTTAAATCTATTGTAGTTTTTATAACATTTCCCATAAATAAGGTTTTTCAATTACAATAACTTTATACGTATGATGTTTGCTTGGTGAGTGCGCTGTGCTTATTTATTTGTGTGTCGGTTCCCTTTCGTCAGAGATAAAGTACATGTTTACTCAAACACTTCTACCCATGACATAGTTTGGCTTATACCAAGCTTAAAAACTCTTGATCTTTCTATTTCTTGTTTAGTTGTATGCCAAAAAAGTTTTATCCCGAGGATTGTGTGCCATGGCCCAATGCGAATCCCTAAGATACAAACTTATTGGTGGTTTAGCTGTTAGAAGGTAAGATCATTCTTTTACATGCATTATTACTTAAATATTGAAAATCAGTGGCGGATCCAGGGGGGCTCATTGGCCTAGGCCCGCCCTATGAAAAATGGCTTCGAAAATTACACTTACATTTATAAAAAATAAATTCTTGCAATTTATTCATGGCAAAATAATGTTAAAAATATGAAAACATAGGTAATTAGTGATTCTAAAAGAATACAGCTGTCGTATTCTCTGAAGACATTTAGCAAAATTGCAAAAAAAAAATTAAATAGATTTCGCCCCCCCCCCTATAAGAAATTTCTGGATCCGCCACTGTTGAAAACACTAAGTAAAAATTCTAAAGTTTATCTTTCTTCTCATGGTTTGCGCTAGAATCAATAGCAAGCGTGATAGCAGAGGAATGCGATTTCTTTGCACACTGTCGGTATAAATGCAACGAATGCCCTTCGTTAAAAATCAGAAAAGTGGTATCTAAACTCAATAAAAAAATAGAAATAAAAGTAGGCTAAATCAACTAAGTAGCCAATTATTATCTTTGATTAGTGATGCTGAATTCTATGAAAATGATGGATCACATTTGCTTTCCCAGTCAGATTTGAATGATCTAGTTCGAGATTTGGGTTTGACAAAAGAAAAGGCAGAACTACTTTGCTCCTGATTAAAAGAATGGAAGTTACTTCTTCCTGAAACAAAAGTTTCCAGCTTTCGTTATCGGCATTTAGAATGCTGTTATTGTAATGACGTTGATGGTCTTATAAAAAAGATTAATTCATGCTACAATTCTGAAAAATGGAGGCTTTATATTGATTCTAATAAAACAAGTCTTAATGCAGTTTTGTTATACGAAGAAAGCCAAAAACCTTCAATTCTATTGCTACTTGCAACAGCATATGAAGAAACATATGAAACTATGAAGATGATTTTAAATTTATTGAATTACAGCGATCATAAATGGAATATAAGTGGTGAATTAAAAGTTGTTTCTTTACTTCTTGGACTTCAATTAGGTTACACAAAATATATGTGTTTCTTATGTTTGTGGAATAGTAGAAATGATGATATTCACTATGAAAAAAAAGATTGGTCTCCTAGAAATGAATTCATTGTTGGTAAGCACAATGTTAACCATCCACCACTAGTTGATTCAAAAAAAATTCTTCTTCCTCCCCTCCATATTAAACTTGGATTGTTTAAAAACTTTGTAAAAGGGATGAACTTTGAAGGAAATGGTTTTAACTCTTTAAAAAATAAATTCAAAAAGTCAATATCTGAAGTTAAATTGAAAGCGAGGGTTTTCACTGGTCCCCAAATTCGAAGTTTACTTAAAGATAAAAAATTTTCCCCCATCACTTGATGAATGCGAACTGAAAGCTTGGGATTCTTTCAAAGATGTCGTTGAAAACTTTCTTGAAAGCATCCAATTATGTCGAAATTATAGAAAACATCTTGGTTTGTTTTAAAGCAATGGGTTGCAGAATGTCTTTAAAGATACACTTTCTACATTCTCATTTAGACTTTTTTCCTGAAAATTTAGGTTCTGTCAGCGATGAGCATGGTGAACGTTTTCATCAAGAAATTGCAATAATGGAAAAAAGATATGAAGGAAAATTTAACCCAAATATGATGGGAGATTACTGTTGGTTTTTACAACGAGAAAGTAAGAATAAATTTAAAAGAATGAAAAAAATAAACAAAAACCTATTAATACTTGAAAATATATGCAAAATAAACTCTATAAAAAGTTTTTTTGTTAATAAAATTCTACTTTTTATATTTTAATCTCTATATATAAATTTCGTTAAAAAGCAGTAAAATTGGTATTTTAAAAATGTAATTACAAAAAAACTATACATGTTGGAGCAAATTTGACATAATATTTGAAATCAGGACAAAAAACTTGACAATAAAGAGTGGTTCTATTTCTTGTAACAAAAATAAAGTTAGTGATAATCCTCCCATCACTAATATATATTTTATATTGTTAGAATAATTAAGTTGTCAAATGATATTCTTGATCCTTGTGTAACAAATAGTTATTCGTTGTATACGATCCATAATCTGATACAGTAGTAAATCTCCATTTTTCCATTACTTTCGATTCTGACAGATTATTATCATCGAAGCAAAAACGTCTGCCATAAGGAAATCTATTCACAAAAAACCTGGGCGATAATCGAAGGGCCTTTCACGTCTTGATTGTGCATGCAAAATGCTTTTATATCCATTGATGTTGATAGGCTAAACCTAAGATTCTGAGCGTAGAGTTATCCTTTTAATTGTGTCGTTATTTGAATCATGCGTTCGTATTTGTTTTAGAGCTTGTTATGGAGTTGTCAGGTTCATCATGGACGCTGGAGCTCAGGGCGTTGAAGTGATCGTTAGTGGCAAGTTGCGTGGTCAGAGAGCAAAAGCGATGAAATTCACCGATGGCTTCATGATCCACACTGGCCAGCCTAAGAATGAATACGTGGATAGCGCTGTTAGGCATGTTTTGCTAAGACAAGGTATGTAAATTCTAGATCTAGTTGTGTTAATCGCAATATTTATGATTGTCCAAAGACAAAACTTTGAAACCACAAAAAAACCAAGTGAGAGAATGTCAACATTTTTGTAGTTTTCCGACGTCGCAGTCATTAAAATTTCTTTCCGTACTTTTAAATTAATTAGTTCATTAATTACTTAATATACATTTTTTATTTTTAATATTTTTGAAAAAATATGTTTATTCATTTTGCTCCTTTTCAGGATCTCTTTCTTTGAGTTAATCTTACGCTCCGGGCGCACCCTACACTTTGGGAACTGCTGATCAAATAAAAAAATCAAATTGTTTAATACACTCGACTAATAAAATTAGCCATAATGAACACGGCCGCACATCCTCGAAATTATTGGGGGCGGAATTTTTTTGTTGCAATTTTCAAAATTAGTGGTCTGGAAATACCACAGGAGACCAAATATTCGAGCAATCCTTAAAATAGAGTGTATTCAGCGCATACCTAAAGTCCTAAATTTATAAGACTACTTTATATTTTTTTTTACAAATTTGGTGAATTTAAATACTATACTTCCAGCGAAAATATTTTAATTAAATTTGCAGAATATACACTAGTTTAAAAAAATCCAAAATTCCAAAGTGTATCAATGAAAATACACCCGCTGCACCTTACCTTTTACTCAAAATTGAAAATTTTGCTACATTAACATAAGAGAGAAAGGAAACAAAATAAACTAATAAAGCAATTTTCACTATTAAAATGGAACCGTCTGTTCTCAGAATAATTTTAAAATAATAGGAGGCATAAAGAATGAGTTTATTTGATATTTTCAAGTTTTTATAAGCTGCAAAAGCCAACGTTTAAGTAGCTAACCCTTATAAGGTGATTTGGTAGCACTTGTGTTTTTTACATATTGTAAAGAATCATAGTATACAAAAATGGTAATTTAATCACTTTTTATAAAATTATTTAAGTCTAAAAACGCAAAATCATTAAAAAATTATTTAACCTAACATAAATCAAAGTATACGAGAAAAGAAAATCATTTTGATTTTTTTGAATATTTTTGTCCACAAATAAAATTATGACAGCTGTTATAAATCACAAAATAGAATCTTAAAAATAGATTAAGTACATTTTTTAGCAACTGAAACATTTTGTTTCGATATTATAATTTTATTATAATAATCAATAAATTTTCTTTAAAAAAATGATTTAATTAATTATGTACAGTGTTACTTATAAAATTTAACGATCGAACATTATAAAAAATATCTCTGCTCAAATATTAAGCAAATAGAATATTCTTCCTTTTTAAACTGAATAGCTAGTCAAAATATTCATTCCCAAATAACTATTGAAAAAAATTTCTTGACTTGAAAAAATTAAAGTTTTCAAATGTTACAAAATACTTTTGTTGAAAAAAATTCTTAGTGCGAGTCTAACAATATTCATTGATATAAAATTCTAACGATTGAAAACTATTTTAATTTAACTTTAAATGCAAATTAGACAGAAGCAGTGGTGTAGCCAGAAAAAAGTTGATAGGTGGCGGGCAACATTTAAAAACAAAAAACTTGAGCAACATTATTTATACTTTCTTGACCCTTTCGTTGGAGAAATTTTCGAAAACTGATATCGCATAAGTTGCATGGGGGCACCATGCGGTACATAGGAGTGTGGGCACGGCCCCTCATGCCCAGCCTAACTACGTCACTGGAGAGAAGAGAGCTGAATGAGATAGGAAGAAAGAAGAGAGCTTGAACGAGAACTTGAGTGAATGATTGAGTTTTAGCAGATAAAGCGGAAGAGAAAAACAGAGGAGACAGAAAGAGAAATATAATCACTTAATCACTGTGACAGAAGATGAGAAAATCTAGTGGATCATAAACATGTGTTTGCTCAAAAATTCTACAAGGAGGAGACACTGTGATAAGCATTGCTTACTTATTGTATGAATATTGAAACTAAAAAAATATGTTTGACAGGAATTTCAGAGCAGCTTGGCATGTTTGATTGATTCGAAAGTCTGCATTCCTTCTTTTATTCTTATACCTTACATTTTCATGTATTCTAATGATCATTACATTCTATAATGCGATCATCATACATGTTTTATAAACAACTAACAAGCAGCTTATAGAAAATTATTGGGGGCGAAGGTCATTAAAAACTCCTGAAAACATTTTCGCCCCCCCCCCCGTATGTGCGCCTCTGAATGAACATCAGAAATACTGAGTCTATATTATAGTACTGCAAGGATTTATCCTCACAAACATACCCGTGTTTTTCACACCCTCAAAAAATCTATGTGCGATATCCATAAAATACATGCATACTTTTGCACTTAGTATTAGTTGAATTATTTTAATAAAATGACGCTATGGGTTAAATATGTAAAATTTATATTATATGGTCTTCACTGATTGAAATTTAACCCTCAATAGTACTTAAATATCTAAACACCTAACAGTATTTTGTGTACAAAATGTACACAAACTAGAAAGCTAGAATTTCAAAATAAAAAAGTTTTATAACATATATTTTTTTAAAGATAAAAAACAAATATTAAAAACCCTATTTACAAAAAAGACATAATTCTTTTTTAATTTTTTTTCTGTGTACCGGACATATTGTTCTTTTGCAATTGAAACAAATAGATCGACTCCATTTTTTGCATTTGTAATATCTTCTAGCACGTTGTGGTTTTGTTACTTCATCGCATTCTAAAGCAGAAGATTCATAGTTGGATGAAAAGCCTACAATAATAGATGCAAGTAGTTTTTCTTCCAAATGTTTGCTTTTTGTAAACGGGTTTTAGCAAAAGGTTCAGCAAAGTTAGAAGTAGAGAGATCTGAGAAATTTCTTTCTGGTTATGCAGAAAGAAATTTTAAGAAAAAAATAAAAGCATTATGCCAGCAGACGTCCATTATGTTGTAATTTATCAGTACTGGCCATCTTACGCTCTTTCTACGTGTCGTGAACTCTTCTATTATTCCATCCATCAGGTCTACTCCATTTTTGTTTTCATTATAATCAAGTATGGTGTTAGGCTTTAAATCTTCTCTAGAAGAAGCATCAATTTGAGAATGAGAAGATGAAAGTAGTAAAACATTTTTTTTTCGTGGTGCATAGGAAAAAATACAATTTTATTTTCATGATCATAGAGTGAAAGTGTAGAAAAAACTTGACGGCCTTTCAATGTCTTCATGATGTGTGGAATTTCTTTCCTTGCGCTTTTGATAGTTCCTATTAGTGACAAATTTTTTTAGCCAGTTCAATAGCAAGTTTTTGAGAAGTAAAATACATCAGTATAAACTTCCCTTCCTGAACAAAAAAAGGCTCCATCAAATGAAGTACAATACTGCAGGAAAAACTTTGCTCGTATTTTTTTCAAGATCTTTATTTGGATCATCATAGATATATCCAGTGGCGGTTTTAAGGGGGGCATGCCCCCCCCCCCCCCTCAGTTTTTTGGCTGGACCCCATGTTGGCCCCTCCACATCAAATACCTATTTTACTGGATTTAAAATTTACTCGAAACTTGTTATAATTTAATTTTTTTGAGTGGGTTTTGCATCCGGGGGAAGAAATATCCCTCTTATCTGGACGGGTGAATCTTAGACCAAGAGCACTCTTAATTTGAGGTCTCTGCTGGCATCGGAACGTGAGAGCACCACCCAAATTGATTATAAAAAACTAAAGTATCAGAATTCTAAATATCGATAAGTTTTTTCATGAAAAAAATTGATAAGTTTTAAATTTTTTAGTATTAAACCTATTTCTTTACAACTTTTTAAAAACTTGGCCCTGGATATATCCTTTGGCGAAACCGGAAGAAGCCCAATATATTTTAACACCATATTTACGTGGTTTATTAGGCATGTAGACTCTACCCGGGACTTTGCCTGTATAGCCAACTAATTGTTCATCTACGGTTATGTTGATATCAGGAATGTAGAAATTTAGTAGATTTTTTTGAAACAAGTTCCATAAATCACGAATTGCCGTGATTTTTTTCTTTCTTCACGGTTTCTGAAACTATCAAAACGTAACATTTTAGAAAAAACTTAAATCTTTGAAAAGACATGGTTGCCTTATAAAAAGGTCTGCCATCTACTTCTGTCCATAATTATTGCAAATTTGTCATGTTTTCACGATCAACTCCTGCTCTAATTAGAATTGCAAACGAAGCTTTTATTTCTTCCATAGAAAATCTTGCCATATGAGGAGCACATTGTGCACAATTATTTTTAGTTTTATATTCATAGTAAACATCACTCACTTTTCTGTTTGTATATCTCATAATAAGTAAAAACATTTCCTCAGAATAAAAAAGCATAAAATCTTTCATCTCGGTGTTAACTCTGCAAACAACTCCAGGCTTCTGTGTTAAAATATTTCTTTTTCGTAGAGCAGAAGGAATAAGGTTATAATTCCAACGTATTCCGTTGGCTACGAGATTATTATCTTGCTCACAATTTTTTGGTTCACTTTCTTCGCTGCTTCCCTCTTCAGATTCTGATTCATCAACAAAAATTTCAATTTCGCCTTCATTGTCATCACCATTATGATTGCTTTGTGGTTCTTCCATCAGATCGGAAGTACCTTCATTCAACAAAAATTCGTCTTCACAATGATTCTTGAACATTTTCAGTCATTTTCTTGGAGCATAGATAAGAAAAAACGAGCCTACCCATTAATGACATCATAACCAAAAAGTTATGTTTTTTTTAATGAATAATTTTACAATAAAAAGCTTCTCTAGCTTCCTTCATTAACCTTAAAACATTTAAAGTGAGTTTTCATAACAAATTTGGCTGATTTTTCAGAGCAAAGCACCATCTCATCAAAATTAATGATCTCAAGTATGATTGCATGTCACAGAAAAAACGCTCATCTTTCAATTTGAATTTGTTTTGAAATTATTGTATGCTAGGATCGAGTTCTTGCTCACCGGTTTCATTTAAAATTAAATTTAGACTGTTAAAAACAAGACCTGATACATAACTATCGAAAAAATATTTTCTAAAGGATTATTATTTCCAATTTTTTTTACATAACTTTTAGGTTATATTGTCATGAAAGACTACATGTGGTTATCAAAACTTTAAAAATAGTTATAATTGATATATAATAAAATAAAATGCAATTACTTATTATTTGCAAGCTTCTTCATATTCTGCAATGAAATTATTTTTTATTTTGGCACCAAATGTTAGGTTCATTCAAGGTTTACCAAATGTTGATTATATATTCGTTTTTGTAAGCTTCATACTGCAATGAAAAATTATCATTCTGATATTGAACATAGAAATTTTTCTCTCAAGGTCACATTTTCTATATCACAGTTCCATTTGTAATCAGGGATTATTTAGATTCAAAACATTTCCTTTTTGTCTTCGAATCTCTGCTCTAACACTAAGTAAGTTAGTTAAGTTTATGCCTCTCGAATTTGAATTTATATGTATTGTGAGTGTGTGTATGTGTGTGTGTGTGTGTGTGTGTGTGTGTGTGTGTGTATGTGTGTGTGTGTGTGTGTGTGTGAGTGGGTTCTAGGACAAAATAGCGAAAGAGAGAGTCGAAATAGAGAGTGTCGAAATGACAATGTATCGAAAAGATAAAATGGATAAAGGATTACAAGTATACAACAATATAACACTAAAAACAATAAGAATTTTAAAAAATGTTGAGAACGAATTTTTATCTTATGTATAACTTTTATAACATCTATATGAGAACCTTCTTGCTGATGTGAATGCTCTGTAGTTTTACAAATTGTTTCACTTTGTGTTATTGCTCTGCCGTTGCAATAATGTCGTTTTTCACATTTCCAATAAATTCGTTCACTATCTATCACGTATTCATGGAGGTAGGACTTTTGTCTGTACACGTCATTTTGGTGTATCAAATTTATGGCTTGTGTTAATACTAACTCTAATAATCAAGTTTTTGTGTTTAAAAGAGGGGGGTTCTGTCCTCTTTCTCATTTTGAGAAGGTATTTTGTCCAGGGGGAGTGGGATTTTGTCCGGCGTTTCTTTCCACCCATTTGAGTCTTGATTATTTCCATTATGATGGGTTTGGTAGAATGGAAATTTATAGAAACTTTTAAATCTTGAAAGAAATTAATTGGTGACTAAATCTCTAACAGACTGAAAAATAAATGTAAATTATGATAAATAAATAAATGGATACTTTATTTTTCTCTCATTATCATTTATCATTTCTTTCGATACATTGTACTCTATTCTCTTTCATTATCATTTATCTTCCCCCTGTCTTTATCATGTCTGTTCGACACTTTGCCCATTCGATACTCTGTATTTCTACACTATGTCTTTAGATATTCTGTCGCACATGTTTTGTGTTTTTGGGATAGGTAAGTAGTATCTGGGTAGTGTTCTAGCAAAATATCAGTATTATAAGAGTAAATATTTTAGAATATGAATGTAAACGAAGCATTTTCAATTTTAAATGATAATGAGTTCTCTCCTGCTAAAATCTTCATATCTCCTCCAGAAAATTCAATAATAAGCGATGGAGATAGTGGTGATGAAAACCATGAATTTTCAATTGACAATTTTTCGGGAAATCAATTGAATGCTACTGCAAGAAGTTAAAAGAACGCCTGATTCAAGATAATTGAAAAAATAGATATAAAGTCTTTGTCTTGCGACAATGATTCACGCATCCAAGGCACTTTAGATGACATAAATGCGTTTTCTCCCGTAAAGTATTTTGAACTTTTTTTTCGATGACCAAGTTATGGATTTTATTCAAGAACAAACGTTGTTGTATGCTAGGAGAGATAAAGGAGATTTAAATTTTAGTATTGATATATGTGAGTTGAAACTTTTTTTAAGTGTTCTAATAATAAGTGGCTACAGCCCAGTTTGTAGAACTAGAATGTTCTGGGAACAAAAAGACGACATGCATAACATAGCTATATCTAAGGCATTTAGTCGTAATCGGTTTGAAAAAGTCCTTAGTTATATTCATTTAGCCGACAATTTGTGCCTAGAACCAGGTGATAAATTAGCAAAAATAAAGCCATTTTAAGAGAAAATAAATAATCGATTTCTATGTCGTATACCCGAATCAAAAACTATTAGCATTGATGAGTCAATGATAGAATATTATGGTAAGCACCCTTCTAAACAATTCATGAAAGGAAAACCTATAAGATTCGGGTATAAGACTTGGACAATGTGCACTTCAGATGGGTACACTATTTCTGTTTCCCCATATGCGGGTAAGTCTGAAGCCTACAACAAAGAACTCGGAATAGGAGGAAGCGTTGTGATGAAATTTGCTAATCTTTTACCAGGAAATAATTACCACCTTGTGATGGATAACTATTTCTGCTCCCTACATTTGTTTGAACTTTTAAGGAAAAAAGGGTTTCATGCAACAGGTGTAGTAAGAAGTGATAGAATGCAAAAATGCCCAATTATTAATACACTGGTTCAAAGATAATTATCATACATAACATGGAGAGACAATAATGTAGTAAATCTGGCATCGACCTGTCTCGGTGTGAAGCCTTTGAAAAGTGTTAGATGGTGTTCTTCAAAAAGAAAAGTCATAGTTATACCACAACCAAATGGAATAGCGGAATATAACCGATTGATGGGTGGAGTAGACAGATCAAATCAAAATATTACACAATACCAAATGAGCATACGTTTGAAAAAGTGGTGGTGGCCTTTTTTCCGATTTTTGTTCCATGCCTCTTTACAAAACTCTTGGTTCTTGTACAAAAAAAGTTGCCTATATAAAGAAAAACCATTGGATCAACTCGGATTCGTACGAGAAATTGTCAACACGTATCTTTTGCAAAACTTGGCAAACAAAACAGCTAAAATTCCTTTTTTCACAAATAGTCAGCAGTGATATTAGATTTGATACAAAAGATCATGATTTTGGCAATCTCCCCACCCAGAAAATATGCGTATTTTGCAAAAAAGGCACTAAAAAAAGATGTATCAAGTGTAACGTTGCCCTTCACATGCACTGCTTTAACGCTTTTCATTCAAAGTAATAAAAATTACTTTTTCGTGTAATAAATTTGTTGCTTTTTTATTTTTTTTACTTAGTAAAATTCAATGTATTTTTTACCAACATGATGTGAGATATGCTCCCTTTAATGACAATATAACTTTTAGGTTATGATTTGTTTTTTTGATCTAAAATAATATTTTTCGTTTTTAACAAGTTTTGATATGTGAAATTAAGTTATATGTCCATCAAACTATTCAAATAAAAGCATAGAATTCATATGCTAGAAGTTGGTCATTAATGGGTTAAACATTTTCTTTCAGTTTCCTTCATTATGAACGAAGAACAACAGATAAATAAAAATCAAACGCGTTTGAAAAACAATAAAGTAATGAAAAATTATACAATAGAAAAACTATTGTGCATATGGATTGAATAAACAAAATCAAGAAAAATTATAAAAGAAAACAGATGGGCTTGTCAAAAGTACTTTTACGATTCTAAGTAAGCCTTGCAAGCCATCATTCATATCAGTAATTATTACGTAAAGCATATGTGTACAGTTTGTACACATAATACTAGAGTATGTTTTTTGCTTTTTATTTTTATACAGTAATACAAAATACTTATTTTATAATTGAATATATTAGTCTTTATGATGTGTTTCAGTCCCAAGTGTGTATTGTTGTAAAAAAATTCATAAAGATATTTTTTCTTTATTAAAATCTTTTAAGTGTACATTTTGTACACAAGATACTATTGATGGTAATGAAATTATTAAAAATAGAAATTTTATTTTTTAATATCATTCTACTCTATTTATCAATATATTATTATTGTTTACAAGGGAAGCAGATATTAAGAATGGCCATCTTTCGTCCACTATTTGACCAGATAGAATAAAAATGTCTTTAACTGGCTCCACTAATAGCTATGGTGCAAATCTTTTTAACGAGTCGTATGATACGATTAAAATTATACCACGAGTTGCTTTATCATTTCAAACACATTTTAGTCTACCCACAACTTTCACTTTGTTTCAATGATACTTTAGATAAAGCAAAATATTTTAAACCCGCATCTGAAAAAAATTAAGTATCCACTTGAATATACGTGCTACGCCCAGTACTTTAGTCTATATATCTGTTTACCTTTGAACATTATATGATGAATTCATTAACTATTGTCTTGGCCGAATTGTGGCAGAACCACACTTCACTCATCATAGGATATTTGGCTTAAATAGTTATAGTTCGGACTTGCTACTTTAAGTGATATCTTTCGCTTTTTGTGAAATCTTATTGAATTTTTTTGTCACGATATCGTATAATCTCATCCAACTTTCCTACCTCACTTACAAAACTGATTTCATAATTTATAGGTTTGCAAATTCTTTCGCAATTTCCATTACATAAAAACTTTTATTCTTTTACTTTTATAAAATGTTCCAGTAAGTTTCCATTAAAGTATTTAGAAACCAAGATCTCCATGCATTGAGTTAATCATTCTGGATCTAATTAGAGACAACGTGTGTTTTCACCTTCAGAGACGTTAGTCTAATTTAAATCTTAAAAATATAGCGGGTGTATATGCGACTACTAGTGCTATGCATTTATTTTAAAGTGAATCAATGATGTCAATCAAATTAAAAGTATAAGTATTATTGGTTCGAGTGGGAAACTCAATGTGTGATTTGCTTGGTTTTTCTACGTTTAAAATGTGAGGAAGCAGTGTATTGGATAATGATTCACTTAGCAATACATTAAAGCGTTCCCATTTATTTTTCAGGAGTCTTGGGTATCAAAGTTAAAATTATGCTGCCTCATGATCCTGAAGGCAAAAGAGGTCCAAAAAATCCACTTCCCGACAGCGTGAGCGTGATTGAACCGAAGGAAGATTTGCCGATAAAAGAAGACACCGTAAGGGAGCCATGGACGATAGAACCTCTAGAAGGTGTAGACCAGCAACAGACGAGAATACCTGAACAATCAATACAGGGACAATCCATGCTACCTATGCCTCCACTTGAGGAATTCTCTATGATTTAATCAATAAATTGCGTTTTGAATTTTTTGTAGACAACATCGCTCGTCTCTTTCATTGTATATAGAGAGAGTCCACCCCTACGCCGGTGCAAAATAAGAAAATACCCCTGGGTATATATAATTTATGACTTCTTTTTACAATTATTTAAATCCTTATTTTTGTTATAATATCCAACATAACATGTATAAGTATATTGTATTTGATTATGATGTAAACTTCATCTTTAAGATGAACTTATGTACCCAAAAATTTAACAAACACATGTTTTATAATCATGATGTGAAAATACTGCGAAAAAAGATTTACATTTGAAAGATGAATTAAAAGAGTTCATAAAAAATATAATGGACAAATTTGCAAGAACTGAAATTTGAGAATAGATTTTAAATGCTATAAAACCATAAAACGAGCATCTTATGTTCAGGAAAAGTTTTTCTTCAATGAGTTATTTCAATTCATCATATTATCAACACATTTTCAAAATTATCTTCATATTTTATACTTTTTCTGAACTCCTTAAGTGAAAGATTTTTCTAAAAGGAGAAATCAGAGTTATAGACATTTTTTACTAATACGAATAATAGTATCCTCTCTATACTGAATATATTCTATATTTCATTTAATTATAACCTAACCGTTTCAAGTTTTGCCTATTCTGTTTCTCTGGATTTTTATTTAGATTCTTAAATTCTGATCTATAAAAAACATTTGTAGATATTTGAGGGGGGAAAACTAACTGTAGAAAGATGAATAGCTTTAGCTTCTAGTTTACTGCATCAATTATCTGTGCTGAAATGTGCATGCAGTTGTTCGACATAGCTGTTAAACACTAATGGGCAGGTGTACTAATCTTGTGGTTGTAGTAATGAAAAAAGCAATTGTGTTACCTCGATAAGGAAGGTACTATGGAGTTCTTATTTAGTCTCACAAAACTCTGTTCGTTCTGATGTATACAAGCGAAGGTAATCTGATTTAGGTTTTTTAAGTTGATTATTTTCAGAATCCACCCCAACATAAAAGTTAGCAAAATCGAAAATAAAATATTTTATATGTTAATTTTATTTTACACAAATGTAAAGTGATTTGTTTTTCATACTTCACTTAAGAGTTATATTAAATCTGTCTTGACAATCGTGGTAAAAAATTCATAAAATTTTATTATTTAATATAAATTTGCTTTTTTTTAATTCAAAAACAACTTTAAAAAAGGCATAAATTCGTGTGTAAAGTTTTTGATCAGGGCTAAATAAAGGTTAGTAATAATCTGACTAGGAATACTACGTACATTCACGATTGAAACCGATGGTATGTATTTTATTAAAAATTCAGTTTTTAAACCTATCTAATTAAAAAATGAATTATGCCTTAAAAAGCATCAGCAACAGAAAAAAAGAAATTTTCATTAATTTGTTTTGAGCAAAATGAACTTTTATAAAGAAAAGCTTCAACAGTTACTCTTTTTATAGATTTAGAAGTTTACAATAGTAATTAAATTTTTGTGAATTCAAAATGTAGAATTGAATTTAATATATTATTTTAATACTCTTCTCGATTTTTACAAAGAACAGATTTTAGAAGCTAGAATTTTTTTTAACTTGACTAGTTAAAAAGTTAGTAATAAGCACTAAATTATAACTTAACAATCAGGAGTATAAAATCTCTTGGGCTTTGTTATCTTTGAATTTTTGTTCAGTGAAAAACACCATAATCCTGAAAATAAAAAACATCACGATAATCGCAGTGCACTAAAGGTCCTTATAACTTAAAATTGGCCCATCAAAGAAAGATGGCCATGATTTTTTTCAAATCAAAACGATTTAACTAAATTTGGTATAAAATGAAAACGTGCTGCATCTAGAATTAGGATATGTATGTGAGAAATATGAATTAAAAATTTGCTTACCCTTATCAGGATAATTGACTACAAAATGTAGTCAGCAAAAGTATTATTATTTATAACTCGTTGAATAATTGAGTAAAAACTTCATAATTGCGCATACAATTTGCTTGTATAACAGGTTAAAATATATGAAAATAACAGTATTGAATGTTTGTGATGAAGAGAGTTATTCTATGTTTTTCATATATAGTGAAGTTGACTACATTTTGTAGTCAACGTCTTTCTATATAAATTCATGCATAGCTTTTAATATAGGTACAAGGGTTGTTTCATGCATTGGCATTTAGTAAAGAAGAATTGTCACAGAAACTCTTTCCGGTTGTCATGATTGAATGAGACACAATATCTTGTTGCACACTCTCTCTGCTTCCTTTCATTTCATTATTGATTTTTTTTCTCAATTTTTTGTACACTATGAATAAACGAAAGACCTTTATTGAAGCCTGTAGCTTATTAAAAATTAGCAAATTATGTGACGATGATTTAGATATTTCAGAATCTATAGCATTTTCAAATTTTTCAAGCGATGATGAAAACGTTGAAGAGAATTTTGACATGAATAATAATCTCCGAACTTTAGAGGAAGATTCAGAAGATATAGTTGTTTTTTCTGAAAATGAAAGTACAGATGATTCCCTTTCTAATGAAGAAGAAGGAGAAGAAGAAGCTGTAGGTGATGTAAAGTGGGATTATAAATTGAAAGATAATATTGTGCGTTTGAAGCGTAATATTGTCACAGAGAAAGCAAGAACCTGTACAAAAAGCGTCGACGAAAAAGAATTATTTGATTTGACTTTACCTGAAGAAATTAGAAGACATATTCTAAGATTTACAAATCAAAAACTTTTTATGATCAAGGCTTCAAATCCATCTAAGTTTTCTTCAAAATTATTCTCAAAGTTTACTTATGATGAGTTTGAAGCTTCAATTGGTTTTCTTATCAGAGCAGGTGGATCGCGACAATTTTTGTGATTTGAACGATTTTTATAAAGAAAAAGATAGCAAGCCTTTTTATAAAGCCTGTATGGCGTTTTCGCGTATGAAACTTTTCCTTAGGTGTCTAAGGTTTGACAATCTTATTACAAGAAGTCAAAGAAAAGAGAACGACAAACTTGCGGCTATAAGGGAAGTATGGGAACTGTTTCTACTTTCACAAAGACGTCACTACATTCCTGAAGAATTTCTAACAATAGACGAGCAATTAGTTGGGTATCGAGGTAAAATACCTGGCAAAACATACATGCCTTCAAAACCCAAAAAATATGGACTAAAGATATTTTGGATTTGTGAGGCAAACTCAAGCTATGCTCTCAACGGAATAATTTATTTGGGTAGAGAAAATAATGCAAGAACAATAAATTTAGCTGAAAAAGTTTGCCTCGAGTTGGTGAAGCCTTTTGAAAAAACAGGAAGAAATATCACGCTTGACAACTTCTTTACAAGTCATAGTCTAGCAGTGAAACTTCTTGAAAAAAAACTTACTTTAGTAGGAACGATTCGTCAAAATAAAAAAGAACTTCCATTATCATTCAAAAATTCAAAAGGTAGAGAAATAAACTCAACAGTTTTTAAGTATGATAATAAAAACAAAATAGTAATTATGTCTTATGCTCCAAAAAGAACAAAACCGTGTGTCTTTTGTCAAGCAACTTTTTTCTTCGGATTTCGCTAATGAAAAAAGAGTACCAGATCTCATAAACTTTTACAATAAAACAAAAGGTGGCGTCGATCTAATGGACGAAAATGTAGAAGAATATACAGTCAGAAGAAAAACTGTACGCTGGCCATTAATCATATTTTTTAACATGCTTGATGTTTCATGCCTAAATGCTTACATAATGGCAAAGAAAAATGGATATTGTCAGTCAAGAAAAACTTTTCTAAAAGTCTTAGGGGAAGAACTTTCAGCAGCTAACATGGAAAAAAGGTTAAAAAATCCACATCTCTCTACCGAAATAAAGCATGTAATACGTTATTTTTTATCGTATGCGCCCGTTTCATCTGATCTAAATAGAATAGCGCAAGAAACTCCAAGAAGATGTTTCATTTGTAAGAAGTCTACAAGAAAAAGATGCAACACTTGTTTGAAAGCGTGCTGTAAAGAACACTCCTGTGAAAAAAAAACTGTAAGTTGTACATTTTGCGAAAATTCATGAAAATAAATACATTTAATAACATTTTCTGTTACTTATATATGCCAAAACCAATTAATATAATATATATTATAGAAAAAGATAGTGACTACAAAATGTAGTCACTTGTCCCAATTAGGTTGTTTAATTTTTCCATCCTAATAAGGGTATGATATTTGATAAATCTAAAGAAAATGCTAATTTAGAATTTTTAAAGCTTTAATAAAACGTAAATAGATTCGTGTATATGCTCAAATCCATGGTATTACAAGTTAGTAGGGCACATTATAGAAAAAAAAGTGATCATATTTTGAAATTCGGCACCAAAAGATGTTTTTTTGGTTCTCTCATTAAGTAATCCTTCCTATAAAATATCAATACAGACTATATATAAAAATATTATTTTTGATTGTTTATATTCATGTTTTAAAGTGTGAAAAAAATTATCCTCGATTTATCTAATTTGAATTCAAACAATGTGATTTGTCAACATATTTATGATTAGAAAAAATTTGGCTTAGATTCATATTCTGACTATATCAACAACTTATATACAATGCCGAAATATTTGCATAAAAATTACGCAGCTGGATTCCATTTCCCTGATAAGTGGTCGACTCGCCTACCGTTGAGAAACACTGTCCTAATGCCTCATACACGTCTTCAGAAAACATAAAAGAGTCAAGCAAAGAAGAAATAGCCAAACGTCTGTTTCACTAAATTTAAAGTTCTTTTTTTTAAAAGAAATGACAAAAATCATGCAAAAAATTGAGATAATTGAAAGACAAGATTTTTGCATAAGAACATTGAATGAGACTTAGCAGGTCTTGCAATTTACTGATCTACTTTCAAAATTTTTATAGAATAGAATATTGGGTGCTGCCCTCTGAATTCAAAGACAGGCAAACTTTTTTTTAAATTTATGATAAAAAAATTTGTGTCCGAAACTCAACCGTAAAAAAATGTAAAATAGTATTGAAAGTCTACTCACAAACCAAACTAATCCTTATAAAAACGATGAAAAATTAAACCAACTTTTTTCGCCCCTTTCAAATCACATTGGGTCGACGGATCGTGCCTCCTCTCTCTTCGGATGTGCGCCTTAAATATTCGTTGAAAGTGTGTAATAAAACTTTAAAGCTTTCAAAGATCTGAAGTTTAAAATGGTTAAAATGTCTTTTAAGAATCGAAGTCTTATTGGTGGTAATTCCGTAACTATACCTATTTTTTGAAAATCTCTCAAAATTATTTCATTGAAAGTCATTCGTAAAAGTTCACTAGCTATAATAGAACTATGAAATTCGTTTTAAAATCTGCAGACAAGTATAATTGAATAATAACATCATGACTATCGAAAACATGTAATTACAGCTTGGAGTTATTCAAAGTGCGTGTTTACATATTAGCAGTTGAGTTGTAGCTTTTTGAGAAGGAGTCGTAATATTATTGCGACTTTGATTTTATAAATACAGTAGACCCTCGTTAACTCGGATATCGGATAAGTCGGACCGTGACCGAGAATACAAATGTTTGCCCTCATAGGCAAACCATAGGACCATTTGACGTTATTCCAAAGCTTGTTGTGGCTATAAATTGGTCCAATTTGAAATATTTTTTTCTGCCATATATATATATATATAGTAGACCCTCTGTTATGTCGGACACTCTTCTCCCCCATGTAGTTCGACTTAACGATGGTCTACTGTAGTTATATTCATATATGTTAGATTAAAAAATGACTTCGAAACACTGTTTTTAGTTTGCAACATTGCAAAAACACAACATAAAAATGTTGGTTTAAGCCTTGTATTTTTCACCACATAAAAAAAGGCAGAAAAATTCAATTGAAATTAAAAAATGAACCTTTTTATTTTATGTTAAAATTAGTTTGTAGAGGAGCAAAACTCAACGTATGAGTAGAAAGTTAAAAATTTTAAACCAAGTACCTTTTGGAAAAAAATTAGGATAAATTGACTTTATGAATTGTATTCCTTTGTCGTAGATAAAAAGGTTATAGACAATAATTTGAAAATCTTTTTGAAGACAATGCAAGAAAGACACTGAACTGCAAATACAAACCAATAGAACATTTAGATAAATTATGTTGAAGAAAATAGATCAAACTTTTGGCTTGCAACACAAAGTAGAAATGTCTAAAATTCAGGAAATCCTTTATTGACTTTCTAAAATTGACATTCACAAACGCCCTTGAAATATGGTACATGACATCACACTTTTTGGAGATTTAAAATATTTAAAAGAGAAAAGTTGATCTTGCATATTTTTAAAGTCAAAGTCGCAAAATTATATATAAGTGGAGTCATTAATGTGAAAAAAAATTATACATAAATGGAGTTTCAGTCTCAAAAATTAGAAATAGGTCGCCAAATATTTTTCCATCTACATAACCATGATTAAAAGTTTCATGAGAGTGACGATAACTTTAATAGATATTTTGGATAACTTACCTTAGAAATAGGTATCACCAAACGACTCTATCTATTTGAAAAGGGTAGTGAAGGTGAGTTTCAAATAAAAAAAGTCAAATGATATATATTTTAACATGTGTTGAAACTTTGATTTACAGGCGTTTGATCTTCTTTGTTTCAAAAATGAAGGATAGCATCAAATCCAGTACATATATTCCATTTTCAAACACATATGATTGTTAGCTGAGAAAATTATTACTAAATACGCCATCCCAAACCTTTTCAGGCACAATGGGGTAAAATAAAAATCGTCTACTTTTAAGTTATATAGAAGAAAGCAGATGTTTAATTTTAGCAAACAGATATCTGAAATAGCTAAATATGATTAAAAAATGGGGCAGAGTCATGACTAGGGTACTTAAAAATTGAAGCTAATTTGTCAAATTATCCATTTTTATAGTAAAAATTAACCTGAAGATAAAAGAATTTTACATAAAAAATAAATATTAATCTCACTGGCGTTAACTGGAGTTTTAAAACTTTTTAATTGTTTCCAAGAAAAAGAGTCCAGAGTTAGTATCTTTGGAGTTTAAAGTCTCGCTTTTGGGATATGTGCAAAATGATTTGACCACTCCCAAGGCGCTTTCGCAAACTACTCATGTATCCTTATCCAGACGACGAATCGCTCCCTTCTTCAAAGCTTGGCCTAATCATCTGCTAAATCCTAAAAACAATATGATGGAAATCATTGACAAGCAAACCCAAAGTTTGGACTTGCGTGATCTTTCAAATTGAACATGCATGATGTTCACAGATCATGAGTTCTGTACATTAGATTTAGTTAAAATCTGATCGAAAACTTTGTGCCACAAAAATTGTGTTGACCAGTGTATTCAACAAAACAAAGACTCCTAAAATTGTTTCGCTAATTTTCCTCATTCCAAAGAAAAACAAAAAACTTCATTTTATTCAAAAGAAATGTTCAAGAATGAAGACACAACTTCACACCTGGAAGAAGAATGGAGGTGGGCCATTAAGGTAGATCTGGGAAACGCTTTCTATGGTTTCATACACAAGATTTTCATCAACAAGAACTACAGAAGGTTATTCTGCTTCAGAGTTGATAGAACGCATGCTTTCGCCAGGCCACCAATGGGCAGTTCTTTTTCTCCAGGTACTCTCCAATTCGTGTTAAAAAAGTTATTAGCAACATTTAATTTCAGACACCAAGAAGTACTCTTGGGCTAAAATTCGGCTGACTCGCCATTAAGAGGAAATCCTCCCTAAAGATTAGAATTATTGGTAGCTTATCAATTTTTGTGTGTAAAATCCTTTGTTAATTTGTCTGTAATTTTGTGATTCTTTCAATAAAAATTTAACAGAAGGCTAGTCAGCCACAAAAAAAAGAATTTAATTTCCTGTATCAATTTGATATCATTTATTTGATCTAATCATGAATATAAATCAATAAAACTATTATTTTAGCATTACGCAATTCTTAACTTGACAACCAGATGTGATAATATCAAAAAAATAATCTAAATGATTAACAAACGTGGTGTATAACTTAAGGTTCATGTAATGTTGTGAATAAAAAAACATGTTGACCAATTTTTCTGTAAAAAACTAAGAAAATATATTTTTTTTATTGGAAAATGAATTGACAACAAATTTGTTCAATTTCTAATAAAGATTATAAAAGTATTTTGGCAAGATAACAAGAGTTATATTGGAATATAAAATTGTTTATGAGAAACAAGATAAAATTTTATATTTTGGCCAAATCTTTTTTCGTGATTATATAGATTCTTTATAATTTCAGTCTTTAGATACTTGGTCTTTTAACATTAGGTCTTGAATAATTTTTCTAAATCAGTTTTGCCATTTAAAACATAGGGTAAATAAATGCTATTTAAGGCTCAGTTTTTGGAAAGGAATCGCTTATATCTTTTTTAATATTTTATATATAATTCGAGCCAGATTATTTTATTTTGTGAAACACTGGTGCCCATTTGAACTTGAAAGAACAACTAAAATAAATTTCAAAATGAAAAAAAAAAATTTTAAAGGATTTTCAAGAAAAAATTTTAGCAAAATAGTGACCCAATTCAAAAAAATTCTGTCTTTACTGAAAACGGTGAATTTTCGCCGACACTCGGCTTTATCAACCCACTATACTAATGAGTAGGGTAGAAGTTGAAAACTATGCGGTATAACGAAGAATATGTTTTTATCACGAGCCAGTAATTATATTGAAGTCGTGATAAAAACATATTCTTCATTATACAGCATAGTCTTCTTCTTCGCTAATCCTTCCAGTTTTCAACTTCTACCCTACTCATTATTATAGTGGTTTGGAAAGGCCGAGTGTCACGAAAATTCACGTTTTAAATCTTGTGCCCAATAAATTATATTACTTTTTGAATTTTATTTTACTTTTCCTTTAATTTATGGGTCAACTTCAGCATTAGATTTACATTTACTGAAAAAAAAATCAGTCTTTAAAATTTTTAAAAGTAAAAAGATAATTTTAAATTCGTTATTCAGACAATCTCAAAAAGCTTAATTAAAAAAAATTAGATAAATAGATTCTATAATAAATTTTTTAATTAGATTAAAAAAATTTCTTCTTTTTTTTCTAAAAAAGCTTTATTAAAACAAAAAGTTAGACATTAAATTTTTTTACTCAAAAATTTTATCATATATTGAATCCAAGACCAAATTCTTTTGAAAGATTTTTCAAATAATCTAAAAAATAGGATTTTTAAGATAAAAAATGTACTGCCCTACGAATCACACAAAACAAATTTCTTATGCAATATCAAAATAGAACTAATTTTCCAATTTCCTTGGAAAATTTTATTTGCCATGTAAAGAATCCATGATTTCCTAAAATGTTTGTACGACGTTTCGAATTTTACTCAAATTTTTAAACTTATTCTTCGTGAAAATAATATATTAGTGAAAAAATTTTGGTAAAATATTTTAATAAAAAATTTAATGGACTAAAAATAGAATTGATATCCAAACAAAAAGCGAGTATATCAAATGAAGTTTGGATCTTTATAAAAGGAAAAGAATTTAAAAAGTTTATTAGATAAGATTTTGAGAATGTCTGTATTTTTTTGTACTGAAGATGCATTCTTCTTGGTTAGGTGAAAGGAGTATTATATTTTCGGATTACGTTTCAGAATTTTCAATTTTGAAGTCTTCTAAATGAAAAAGTAATATTCAAGAAAGCTTTTTTCGATATACATATATATATAATATATGAATAATTAACTTAACTAGAAAATGCATAAAAATTAGAATTGGATGGTAAAATTAAATTTAAAGTTTAAAATTTCTAAATATTTGACCTTGATCCTTAGGAATCATCAAGTAGTTAGAAGATTGTACAAATCTTTTGTCCCAAAATTGTTCTATTACTTTCTGAAGGAGTTCAATTTAAAGGCAGCACCGTGCAACTAGTTCTTCTGTTTTGTTGATTGTATAAATAGGAAACCTTGTCCTTTCCTACAAAATTAGCGTCATGACCCTTTGAAATTTATAATCTTTGCTTCAGCTATACAATTTTAGTTAAATTCCTTCCTCCTCGTTTGTATAACGTGAAGAATAAAAAATCTAAAGAAAGAAGGACTTTTTAAAAATTATGGAATATGTTGATAACAAATCACGCATTTCGATTTTGATCAGTATATTCGAAAGTTAAAACAGCAACAAATGAATGATTACAAACACTTATATATACATTTCTCTTGAAGACTAGGTGATTATATTTCAAGTATAGGCAGCATTAAAATTCGATCACTCTCATAGAATGTGTAGAATATATCAGAATACCTGATAAACAAGCGTATACAGATAATAAGGTTGATACTGTTGATAGGAGGGAAAATTTTTTCTTGAAATCTAAAATTGGCACTAATTGCAATTAAAAATTTTAAGTTAATAACGATAAAACATTCATGACAGGAAAATGAACGAACTTTTCGTTTATTTGTTACGGATATATTGAAGATGGCTAAAATATTTTACAAAATTCTGGATGTGTAGATTTTTCCTTGTAGATAACAAATTTAACACAGAAACTATCATTTTGGGTACAATAAAGAAAAATTATTTTGATTACAAATTCAAAAAATTAGAATTTTAAGTTAAAAACAGATCATTATAAAATTATTTAAAAAAAAAGTTAATTTTTTAACCGTATTTTATTATGAAGAAGTACGTTTACTTTTAAAAAACTCAGTGATCTTACAGAAACCCGTTTTTGCTTTAAATTTCTATAATTATTAAGGCAATCCAGGCAAAAATAGTTTTAATATACATTTTTTGTGTATAGGTGTAAGAATTTCAAATATTTATTGTAAAATAGAACTTTTAGGATTTTTTACCATTAACAGATGATGAAAATGCTCAATATTAGTGAATTAAGTTAATGATATATACTTTTTTAATAATATATTTAGATGGCGTTAATTATCATTTATTATTCTTCATAATTTCATAATTTCGTGAAATAGCTAAACTTACAGTATCGCATATATATTATTTCATAAAATATCAAAAATATTTATATATATGATTTAGTTTTAAATAAAAAAAATTACAAAAAAAAATTTTTTTTTTTGTTTTTTTTAAATTTGGACATTTTTTCAGATACTTTCATCCAAAATTTCTTCAATAATTATCGCTTCTCGGCCTATCGGCTAAGATCAAAAGTGTAGTATCTGTTCTCTGCTGCTCTGCATTGCGCAGCCAATGTGAATATTAAACTCATTTTTGAGAGGAAGGATAATTGAATTAGGTTTGCCTGCTCTGTATCGAGGTCGACATGGCATTGCACTACCTCCGTCTTTCGGCCACTTTATAATTACAATCACCATTTAGATTTCATCTAAATTTGTTAGATAAAATTTCCGATATTTACACTTTTCAAACATCAAAATATCAATATCTAGATTCTTTATCTAGCTTATTTATTTTTAAAAAGTAAAAATGAATAGGAGGCTTTAAAACCAAAAAATTTTAGTAGTTAAGGATGCATGGGGGGGGGGGCATGTGCCCAAAAATTATATAGAAAAGCGGGCACTGCACACAATATCTAAATAGTTGGTAAAAATGGCATAAATCCATTTTCTTTTAGGCTTATAGCATGTATAAGCCCTTAACATTTTATTTGCCATATCAACACCACCCTTAAAACTATTATAGGTTAAAATTGTTTCAGGAATATTGT
>JAUIRK010000238.1:0-27380 GCA_030549495.1 Nectonema munidae | reverse complement strand
ATTTGTGTGATCAAATTTGCATGCTCGCATTCATTCAAGTTAGAATCTCTTATATCAAAAATCAAAAGATTTTTAAAATTTCTGTCATCAAATTTGCATACTCGCATTCATTCAAGTTAGAATATATTATATCAAAAATCACAAGATTTTTAAAATTTGTGTCATCAAATTTGCATGCTCGCATTCATTCAAGTTAGAATCTCTTATATCAAAAATGAAAAGATTTTTAAAATTTGTGTCATCAAATTTGCATGCTCGCATTCATTCAAGTTAGAATCTCTTATATCAAAAATGAAAAGATTTTTAAAATTTGTGTCATCAAATTTGCATACTCGCATTCATTCAAGTTAGAATATATTATATCAAAAATCACAAGATTTTTAAAATTTCTGTGATCAAATTTGCATACTCGCATTCATTCAAGTTAGAATCTCTTATATCAAAAATCAAGATTTTTAAAATTTCTGTGATCAAATTTGCATACTCGCATTCTTCAAGTTAGAATCTATTATATTAAAAATGAAGATTTTTAAAATTTCTGTGATCACATTTGCATACTCGCATTCATTCAAGTTAGAATATATTATATCAAAAATCACAAGATTTTTAAAATTTCTGTGATCAAATTTGCATGCTCGCATTCATTCAAGTTAGAATATATTATATCAAAAATCACAAGATTTTTAAAATTTCTGTGATCACATTTGCATACTCGCATTCATTCAAGTTAGAATCTCTTATATCAAAAATGAAAAGATTTTTAAAATTTGTGTCATCAAATTTGCATACTCGCATTCATTCAAGTTAGAATCTCTTATATCAAAAATGAAAAGATTTTTAAAATTTCTGTGATCAAATTTGCATACTCGCATTCTTCAAGTTAGAATCTATTATATTAAAAATCACAAGATTTTTAAAATTTCTGTGATCAAATTTGCATGCTCGCATTCATTCAAGTTAGAATATATTATATCAAAAATCACAAGATTTTTAAAATTTCTGTGATCACATTTGCATACTCGCATTCATTCAAGTTAGAATCTCTTATATCAAAAATGAAAAGATTTTTAAAATTTGTGTCATCAAATTTGCATACTCGCATTCATTCAAGTTAGAATCTCTTATATCAAAAATGAAAAGATTTTTAAAATTTGTGTGATCAAATTTGCATACTCGCATTCATTCAAGTTAGAATCTCTTATATCAAAAATCACAAGATTTTTAAAATTTGTGTCATCAAATTTGCATGCTCGCATTCATTCAAGTTAGAATCTCTTATATCAAAAATGACAAGATTTTTAAAATTTGTGTCATCAAATTTGCATACTCGCATTCATTCAAGTTAGAATATATTATATCAAAAATCACAAGATTTTTAAAATTTGTGTCATCAAATTTGCATACTCGCATTCATTCAAGTTAGAATCTCTTATATCAAAAATGAAAAGATTTTTAAAATTTGTGTCATCAAATTTGCATACTCGCATTCATTCAAGTTAGAATCTCTTATATCAAAAATCAAAAGATTTTTAAAATTTGTGTGATCAAATTTGCATACTCGCATTCATTCAAGTTAGAATATATTATATCAAAAATCACAAGATTTTTAAAATTTGTGTCATCAAATTTGCATACTCGCATTCATTCAAGTTAGAATCTCTTATATCAAAAATGACAAGATTTTTAAAATTTGTGTCATCAAATTTGCATGCTCGCATTCATTCAAGTTAGAATCTCTTATATCAAAAATGAAAAGATTTTTAAAATTTGTGTCATCAAATTTGCATACTCGCATTCATTCAAGTTAGAATCTCTTATATCAAAAATGAAAAGATTTTTAAAATTTGTGTCATCAAATTTGCATACTCGCATTCATTCAAGTTAGAATCTCTTATATCAAAAATGAAAAGATTTTTAAAATTTGTGTCATCAAATTTGCATACTCGCATTCATTCAAGTTAGAATCTATTATATCAAAAATGAAAAGATTTTTAAAATTTGTGTCATCAAATTTGCATACTCGCATTCATTCAAGTTAGAATCTATTATATTAAAAATGAAGATTTTTAAAATTTCTGTGATCAAATTTGCATACTCGCATTCATTCAAGTTAGAATCTCTTATATCAAAAATGACAAGATTTTTAAAATTTGTGTCATCAAATTTGCATACTCGCATTCATTCAAGTTAGAATCTCTTATATCAAAAATGACAAGATTTTTAAAATTTGTGTCATCAAATTTGCATACTCGCATTCATTCACGTTAGAATCTCTTATATCAAAAATCACAAGATTTTTAAAATTTGTGTCATCAAATTTACATGCTGGCATTCATTCAAGTTAGAATCTCTTATATCAAAAATGACAGATTTTTAAAATTTGTGTCATCAAATTTACATGCTGGCATTCATTCAAGTTAGAATCTCTTATATCAAAAATGACAAGATTTTTAAAATTTCTGTGATCAAATTTGCATGCTCGCATTCATTCAAGTTAGAATATATTATATCAAAAATCACAAGATTTTTAAAATTTCTGTGATCACATTTGCATACTCGCATTCATTCAAGTTAGAATCTCTTATATCAAAAATGAAAAGATTTTTAAAATTTGTGTCATCAAATTTGCATACTCGCATTCATTCAAGTTAGAATCTCTTATATCAAAAATGAAAAGATTTTTAAAATTTGTGTCATCAAATTTGCATACTCGCATTCATTCAAGTTAGAATATATTATATCAAAAATCACAAGATTTTTAAAATTTGTGTCATCAAATTTGCATGCTCGCATTCATTCAAGTTAGAATCTCTTATATCAAAAATCACAAGATTTTTAAAATTTCTGTGATCACATTTGCATACTCGCATTCATTCAAGTTAGAATCTCTTATATCAAAAATGAAAAGATTTTTAAAATTTGTGTCATCAAATTTGCATACTCGCATTCATTCAAGTTAGAATATATTATATCAAAAATCACAAGATTTTTAAAATTTGTGTCATCAAATTTGCATACTCGCATTCATTCAAGTTAGAATCTCTTATATCAAAAATCACAAGATTTTTAAAATTTGTGTCATCAAATTTGCATACTCGCATTCATTCAAGTTAGAATCTCTTATATCAAAAATCAAGATTTTTAAAATTTCTGTGATCAAATTTGCATGCTCGCATTCATTCAAGTTAGAATCTCTTATATCAAAAATCAAGATTTTTAAAATTTCTGTGATCAAATTTGCATACTCGCATTCTTCAAGTTAGAATCTATTATATTAAAAATATAGATTTTTAAAATTTCTGTGATCACATTTGCATACTCGCATTCATTCAAGTTAGAATATATTATATCAAAAATCACAAGATTTTTAAAATTTCTGTGATCAAATTTGCATGCTCGCATTCATTCAAGTTAGAATATATTATATCAAAAATCACAAGATTTTTAAAATTTCTGTGATCACATTTGCATACTCGCATTCATTCAAGTTAGAATCTCTTATATCAAAAATGAAAAGATTTTTAAAATTTGTGTCATCAAATTTGCATACTCGCATTCATTCAAGTTAGAATCTCTTATATCAAAAATGAAAAGATTTTTAAAATTTGTGTCATCAAATTTGCATACTCGCATTCATTCAAGTTAGAATATATTATATCAAAAATCACAAGATTTTTAAAATTTGTGTCATCAAATTTGCATGCTCGCATTCATTCAAGTTAGAATCTCTTATATCAAAAATGACAAGATTTTTAAAATTTGTGTCATCAAATTTGCATACTCGCATTCATTCAAGTTAGAATCTCTTATATCAAAAATGAAAAGATTTTTAAAATTTGTGTCATCAAATTTGCATACTCGCATTCATTCAAGTTAGAATCTCTTATATCAAAAATCAAGATTTTTAAAATTTCTGTGATCAAATTTGCATGCTCGCATTCATTCAAGTTAGAATCTCTTATATCAAAAATCAAGATTTTTAAAATTTCTGTGATCAAATTTGCATACTCGCATTCTTCAAGTTAGAATCTCTTATATCAAAAATGACAAGATTTTTAAAATTTGTGTCATCAAATTTGCATGCTCGCATTCATTCAAGTTAGAATATATTATATCAAAAATCAAGATTTTTAAAATTTGTGTCATCAAATTTGCATACTGGCATTCATTCAAGTTAGAATCTCTTATATCAAAAATCAAGATTTTTAAAATTTGTGTCATCAAATTTGAATACTGGCATTCATTCAATTTAGAATCTCTTATATCAAAAATCAAGATTTTTAAAATTTCTGTGATCAAATTTGCATGCTCGCATTCATTCAAGTTAGAATCTCTTATATCAAAAATTAAGATTTTTAAAATTTCTGAATCAAATTTGCATACTCGCATTCTTCAAGTTAGAATCTCTTATATCAAAAATGACAAGATTTTTAAAATTTGTGTGATCAAATTTGCATGTTCGCATTCATTCAAGTTAGAATATATTATATCAAAAATCACAAGATTTTTAAAATTTCTGTGATCAAATTTGCATGCTCGCATTCATTCAAGTTAGAATATATTATATCAAAAATCACAAGATTTTTAAAATTTGTGTGATCAAATTTGCATGCTCGCATTCATTCAAGTTAGAATCTCTTATATCAAAAATCACAAGATTTTTAAAATTTGTGTCATCAAATTTGCATACTCGCATTCATTCAAGTTAGAATCTCTTATATCAAAAATCAAAAGATTTTTAAAATTTGTGTCATCAAATTTGCATACTCGCATTCATTCAAGTTAGAATCTCTTATATCAAAAATCACAAGATTTTTAAAATTTGTGTCATCAAATTTGCATGCTCGCATTCATTCAAGTTAGAATCTCTTATATCAAAAATCAAGATTTTTAAAATTTCTGTGATCAAATTTGCATGCTCGCATTCATTCAAGTTAGAATCTCTTATATCAAAAATCAAGATTTTTAAAATTTCTGTGATCAAATTTGCATACTCGCATTCTTCAAGTTAGAATCTATTATATTAAAAATCACAAGATTTTTAAAATTTCTGTGATCACATTTGCATACTCGCATTCATTCAAGTTAGAATATATTATATCAAAAATCACAAGATTTTTAAAATTTCTGTGATCAAATTTGCATGCTCGCATTCATTCAAGTTAGAATATATTATATCAAAAATCACAAGATTTTTAAAATTTCTGTGATCACATTTGCATACTCGCATTCATTCAAGTTAGAATCTCTTATATCAAAAATGAAAAGATTTTTAAAATTTGTGTCATCAAATTTGCATACTCGCATTCATTCAAGTTAGAATCTCTTATATCAAAAATGAAAAGATTTTTAAAATTTGTGTCATCAAATTTGCATACTCGCATTCATTCAAGTTAGAATATATTATATCAAAAATCACAAGATTTTTAAAATTTGTGTCATCAAATTTGCATGCTCGCATTCATTCAAGTTAGAATCTCTTATATCAAAAATGACAAGATTTTTAAAATTTGTGTCATCAAATTTGCATACTCGCATTCATTCAAGTTAGAATCTCTTATATCAAAAATGAAAAGATTTTTAAAATTTGTGTCATCAAATTTGCATACTCGCATTCATTCAAGTTAGAATATATTATATCAAAAATCACAAGATTTTTAAAATTTCTGTGATCAAATTTGCATACTCGCATTCATTCAAGTTAGAATCTCTTATATCAAAAATGAAAAGATTTTTAAAATTTCTGTGATCAAATTTGCATACTCGCATTCTTCAAGTTAGAATCTATTATATTAAAAATCACAAGATTTTTAAAATTTCTGTGATCAAATTTGCATGCTCGCATTCATTCAAGTTAGAATATATTATATCAAAAATCACAAGATTTTTAAAATTTCTGTGATCACATTTGCATACTCGCATTCATTCAAGTTAGAATCTCTTATATCAAAAATGAAAAGATTTTTAAAATTTGTGTCATCAAATTTGCATACTCGCATTCATTCAAGTTAGAATCTCTTATATCAAAAATGAAAAGATTTTTAAAATTTGTGTCATCAAATTTGCATACTCGCATTCATTCAAGTTAGAATATATTATATCAAAAATCACAAGATTTTTAAAATTTGTGTCATCAAATTTGCATGCTCGCATTCATTCAAGTTAGAATCTCTTATATCAAAAATGACAAGATTTTTAAAATTTCTGTGATCAAATTTGCATACTCGCATTCATTCAAGTTAGAATCTCTTATATCAAAAATGACAAGATTTTTAAAATTTGTGTGATCAAATTTGCATACTCGCATTCATTCAAGTTAGAATCTCTTATATCAAAAATGACAAGATTTTTAAAATTTGTGTCATCAAATTTGCATACTCGCATTCATTCAAGTTAGAATCTCTTATATCAAAAATGACAAGATTTTTAAAATTTGTGTCATCAAATTTGCATACTCGCATTCATTCAAGTTAGAATCTCTTATATCAAAAATGAAGATTTTTAAAATTTGTGTCATCAAATTTGCATACTCGCATTCATTCAAGTTAGAATCTCTTATATCAAAAATGACAAGATTTTTAAAATTTGTGTCATCAAATTTGCATACTCGCATTCATTCAAGTTAGAATCTCTTATATCAAAATGAAGATTTTTAAAATTTCTGTGATCACATTTGCATACTCGCATACTTCAAGTTAGAATCTATTATATTAAAAATGAAAATTTTTAAAATTTCTGTGATCAAATTTGCATGCTCGCATTCATTCAAGTTAGAATATATTATATCAAAAATCACAAGATTTTTAAAATTTCTGTGATCACATTTGCATACTCGCATTCATTCAAGTTAGAATCTCTTATATCAAAAATGACAAGATTTTTAAAATTTGTGTCATCAAATTTGCATACTCGCATTCATTCAAGTTAGAATCTCTTATATCAAAAATGAAAAGATTTTTAAAATTTGTGTCATCAAATTTGTATACTCGCATTCATTTAAGTTTGAATCTCTTCTATCAAAAATCAAGGTTTTTAAAATTTCTGTGATCAAATTTGCATACTCGCATTCATTCAAGTTAGAATCTCTTATATCAAAAATGACAAGATTTTTAAAATTTGTGTCATCAAATTTGCATGCTCGCATTCATTCAAGTTAGAATCTCTTATATCAAAAATCACAAGATTTTTAAAATTTGTGTCATCAAATTTGCATACTCGCATTCATTCAAGTTAGAATCTCTTATATCAAAATGAAGATTTTTAAAATTTCTGTGATCACATTTGCATACTCGCATACTTCAAGTTAGAATCTATTATATTAAAAATGAAAATTTTTAAAATTTCTGTGATCAAATTTGCATGCTCGCATTCATTCAAGTTAGAATATATTATATCAAAAATCACAAGATTTTTAAAATTTCTGTGATCAAATTTGCATACTCGCATTCATTCAAGTTAGAATCTCTTATATCAAAAATGACAAGATTTTTAAAATTTGTGTCATCAAATTTGCATGCTCGCATTCATTCAAGTTAGAATCTCTTATATCAAAAATGAAAAGATTTTTAAAATTTCTGTGATCAAATTTGCATACTCGCATTCATTCAAGTTAGAATCTCTTATATCAAAAATGAAAAGATTTTTAAAATTTGTGTGATCAAATTTGCATACTCGCATTCATTCAAGTTAGAATATATTATATCAAAAATCACAAGATTTTTAAAATTTCTGTGATCAAATTTGCATGCTCGCATTCATTCAAGTTAGAATATATTATATCAAAAATCACAAGATTTTTAAAATTTCTGTGATCACATTTGCATACTCGCATTCATTCAAGTTAGAATCTCTTATATCAAAAATGAAAAGATTTTTAAAATTTGTGTCATCAAATTTGCATACTCGCATTCATTCAAGTTAGAATCTCTTATATCAAAAATGAAAAGATTTTTAAAATTTGTGTCATCAAATTTGCATACTCGCATTCATTCAAGTTAGAATATATTATATCAAAAATCACAAGATTTTTAAAATTTGTGTCATCAAATTTGCATGCTCGCATTCATTCAAGTTAGAATCTCTTATATCAAAAATCAAGATTTTTAAAATTTCTGTGATCAAATTTGCATGCTCGCATTCATTCAAGTTAGAATCTCTTATATCAAAAATTAAGATTTTTAAAATTTCTGTGATCAAATTTGCATACTCGCATTCTTCAAGTTAGAATCTCTTATATCAAAAATGACAAGATTTTTAAAATTTGTGTGATCAAATTTGCATGTTCGCATTCATTCAAGTTAGAATATATTATATCAAAAATCAAGATTTTTAAAATTTGTGTCATCAAATTTGCATACTCGCATTCATTCAAGTTAGAATCTCTTATATCAAAAATGAAGATTTTTAAAATTTGTGTCATCAAATTTGAATACTGGCATTCATTCAATTTAGAATCTCTTATATCAAAAATCACAAGATTTTTAAAATTTCTGTGATCAAATTTGCATACTCGCATTCTTCAAGTTAGAATCTATTATATTAAAAATGAAGATTTTTAAAATTTCTGTGATCAAATTTGCATACTCGCATTCATTCAAGTTAGAATCT
Source organism: Nectonema munidae (assembly GCA_030549495.1). Lineage (NCBI taxonomy): Eukaryota > Metazoa > Nematomorpha > Nectonematoida > Nectonematidae > Nectonema > Nectonema munidae. Next base: position 18,773 of record JAUIRK010000238.1, on the reverse strand, counting down.
CTTATATCAAAAATGACAAGATTTTTAAAATTTGTGTGATCAAATTTGCATACTCGCATTCATTCAAGTTAGAATCTATTATATCAAAAATCACAAGATTTTTAAAATTTCTGTGATCAAATTTGCATGCTCGCATTCATTCAAGTTAGAATATATTATATCAAAAATCACAAGATTTTTAAAATTTCTGTGATCACATTTGCATACTCGCATTCATTCAAGTTAGAATCTCTTATATCAAAAATGAAAAGATTTTTAAAATTTGTGTCATCAAATTTGCATACTCGCATTCATTCAAGTTAGAATCTCTTATATCAAAAATGAAAAGATTTTTAAAATTTGTGTCATCAAATTTGCATACTCGCATTCATTCAAGTTAGAATATATTATATCAAAAATCACAAGATTTTTAAAATTTGTGTCATCAAATTTGCATGCTCGCATTCATTCAAGTTAGAATCTCTTATATCAAAAATCAAGATTTTTAAAATTTCTGTGATCAAATTTGCATGCTCGCATTCATTCAAGTTAGAATCTCTTATATCAAAAATCAAGATTTTTAAAATTTCTGTGATCAAATTTGCATACTCGCATTCTTCAAGTTAGAATCTCTTATATCAAAAATGACAAGATTTTTAAAATTTGTGTCATCAAATTTGCATACTCGCATTCATTCAAGTTAGAATCTCTTATATCAAAAATGAAAAGATTTTTAAAATTTGTGTCATCAAATTTGCATACTCGCATTCATTCAAGTTAGAATCTCTTATATCAAAAATCAAGATTTTTAAAATTTCTGTGATCAAATTTGCATACTCGCATTCTTCAAGTTAGAATCTATTATATTAAAAATCACAAGATTTTTAAAATTTCTGTGATCACATTTGCATACTCGCATTCATTCAAGTTAGAATCTCTTATATCAAAAATGACAAGATTTTTAAAATTTGTGTCATCAAATTTGCATACTCGCATTCTTCAAGTTAGAATCTCTTATATCAAAAATCAAGATTTTTAAAATTTGTGTCATCAAATTTGCATACTGGCATTCATTCAAGTTAGAATCTCTTATATCAAAAATCAAGATTTTTAAAATTTCTGTGATCAAATTTGCATACTCGCATTCTTCAAGTTAGAATCTCTTATATCAAAAATGACAAGATTTTTAAAATTTGTGTGATCAAATTTGCATGCTCGCATTCATTCAAGTTAGAATATATTATATCAAAAATCAAGATTTTTAAAATTTGTGTCATCAAATTTGCATACTCGCATTCATTCAAGTTAGAATATATTATATCAAAAATCACAAGATTTTTAAAATTTCTGTGATCAAATTTGCATACTCGCATTCTTCAAGTTAGAATCTCTTATATCAAAAATCAAGATTTTTAAAATTTCTGTGATCAAATTTGCATACTCGCATTCTTCAAGTTAGAATCTATTATATCAAAAATCAAGATTTTTAAAATTTCTGTGATCAAATTTGCATGCTCGCATTCATTCAAGTTAGAATATATTATATCAAAAATCACAAGATTTTTAAAATTTCTGTGATCACATTTGCATACTCGCATTCATTCAAGTTAGAATCTCTTATATCAAAAATGAAAAGATTTTTAAAATTTGTGTCATCAAATTTGCATACTCGCATTCATTCAAGTTAGAATCTCTTATATCAAAAATGAAAAGATTTTTAAAATTTGTGTCATCAAATTTGCATACTCGCATTCATTCAAGTTAGAATATATTATATCAAAAATCACAAGATTTTTAAAATTTGTGTCATCAAATTTGCATGCTCGCATTCATTCAAGTTAGAATCTCTTATATCAAAAATCAAGATTTTTAAAATTTCTGTGATCAAATTTGCATACTCGCATTCATTCAAGTTAGAATCTCTTATATCAAAAATCAAGATTTTTAAAATTTGTGTGATCAAATTTGCATACTCGCATTCATTCAAGTTAGAATCTCTTATATCAAAAATGACAAGATTTTTAAAATTTGTGTCATCAAATTTGCATACTCGCATTCATTCAAGTTAGAATATATTATATCAAAAATCACAAGATTTTTAAAATTTGTGTGATCAAATTTGCATACTCGCATTCATTCAAGTTAGAATCTCTTATATCAAAAATGAAGATTTTTAAAATTTGTGTCATCAAATTTGCATACTCGCATTCATTCAAGTTAGAATCTCTTATATCAAAAATCAAGATTTTTAAAATTTGTGTGATCAAATTTGCATGCTCGCATTCATTCAAGTTAGAATCTCTTATATCAAAAATTAAGATTTTTAAAATTTCTGTGATCAAATTTGCATACTCGCATTCTTCAAGTTAGAATCTCTTATATCAAAAATGACAAGATTTTTAAAATTTGTGTGATCAAATTTGCATGTTCGCATTCATTCAAGTTAGAATATATTATATCAAAAATCACAAGATTTTTAAAATTTCTGTGATCAAATTTGCATGCTCGCATTCATTCAAGTTAGAATATATTATATCAAAAATCACAAGATTTTTAAAATTTCTGTGATCACATTTGCATACTCGCATTCATTCAAGTTAGAATCTCTTATATCAAAAATGAAAAGATTTTTAAAATTTGTGTCATCAAATTTGCATACTCGCATTCATTCAAGTTAGAATCTCTTATATCAAAAATGAAAAGATTTTTAAAATTTGTGTCATCAAATTTGCATACTCGCATTCATTCAAGTTAGAATATATTATATCAAAAATCACAAGATTTTTAAAATTTGTGTCATCAAATTTGCATGCTCGCATTCATTCAAGTTAGAATCTCTTATATCAAAAATCAAGATTTTTAAAATTTCTGTGATCAAATTTGCATGCTCGCATTCATTCAAGTTAGAATCTCTTATATCAAAAATCAAGATTTTTAAATTTCTGTGATCAAATTTGCATACTCGCATTCATTCAAGTTAGAATCTCTTATATCAAAAATGACAAGATTTTTAAAATTTGTGTCATCAAATTTGCATACTCGCATTCATTCAAGTTAGAATCTCTTATATCAAAAATGAAAAGATTTTTAAAATTTGTGTCATCAAATTTGCATGCTCGCATTCATTCAAGTTAGAATCTCTTATATCAAAAATGAAAGATTTTTAAAATTTCTGTGATCACATTTGCATACTCGCATTCATTCAAGTTAGAATCTATTATATTAAAAATGAAGATTTTTAAAATTTCTGTGATCACATTTGCATACTCGCATTCATTCAAGTTAGAATCTCTTATATCAAAAATCACAAGATTTTTAAAATTTGTGTCATCAAATTTGCATGCTCGCATTCATTCAAGTTAGAATCTCTTATATCAAAAATGAAAAGATTTTTAAAATTTGTGTCATCAAATTTGCATGCTCGCATTCATTCAAGTTAGAATCTCTTATATCAAAAATCAAGATTTTTAAAATTTCTGTGATCAAATTTGCATACTCGCATTCTTCAAGTTAGAATCTCTTATATCAAAAATGACAAGATTTTTAAAATTTGTGTCATCAAATTTGCATGCTCGCATTCATTCAAGTTAGAATATATTATATCAAAAATCAAGATTTTTAAAATTTGTGTCATCAAATTTGCATACTCGCATTCATTCAAGTTAGAATCTCTTATATCAAAAATGACAAGATTTTTAAAATTTGTGTCATCAAATTTGCATACTCGCATTCATTCAAGTTAGAATCTCTTATATCAAAATGAAGATTTTTAAAATTTCTGTGATCACATTTGCATACTCGCATTCATTCAAGTTAGAATCTATTATATTAAAAATGAAGATTTTTAAAATTTCTGTGATCACATTTGCATACTCGCATTCATTCAAGTTAGAATCTTCTCCAAAACAAGATATTGTGAGACAAAAAAGTCATAAAGTAAAGCAGTTGTTTTTGTTGAGGGTAAGGATATTGATGATTAAAATTTGGATTGGAAGAGTCTAATCCAGCAAACTTTACTTTTAGCACGCAAAATTTCAAGTAAATAGCTTAGCAATGTTAATATTTTATCAGACAACGATACAGATAAGTTTAAATACAAAAACTATAACATTATTTATCTTTACTTTGTTTACATCAGGATTTTGGCATCTTTAACGTTTTTGAATAAATTAAAGTCTAGAAAAGCTAACACTTTAAACCAGGGGTTCTCAACCTTTTTCTTACCATGGCCCCTTTTTTGCTTAAAAAACTTAATTTCTTAATTAGTTCTGAACCACCGTTTCTCAAAATAAATATTTTCTATTTTATATCGACAATAAATAAAAATAATAAACTTTTGCAAGGATTGGATTTTTTGCGTATAAAATGAAATTTTTATTGCATCTTATGGGTTTTATTCACATGTATATGTGAGTATGTATGTATGTATGTATGCTCGTACTGCACAATATAAATAATTTCAATATATTAATGTGATCCCTGTAATTGATGCCCGGCTACAATTTGTTCAGTGTTTGGTGCAAAGTCGTAAATGAAAGACGCGGATCCCCTCTTTTTTTCTACATCAAAACGGTTTCTACTTTTTGATAGAAGATGCATAACTCGATTTAAACCTGTCTCCACTAAATATGATGTTACAGAGCAGTTTAACTTTCTCCAAAGTAGAGGATGATTATTCGTCGCTCATCCAAAGCTTTTGATAGCAACCATATATTAATCTTGAATTTGCCGTGATATCATTTTGAAGTTTGATTAAATTTTCTTGCAAATTAAAATCAATTTCAGATGAGTCGACATTAAAGGGATCAGCGAAAGTTGGTATGTTCAACTGAATCAAATCATCAAATCGATGTTCAATTTCAAATGATCAACATATACAATTATATCATCTGAAGACAGTTCCTCAGATATGGTTTTCAAAGAGGGAAATTGTATGAACTCTTATATGTTTAACCAAAACAACTTAAACTTTTTGATGAATGTTGTAATGGCTTCTTTGCACGTAAACAAAGTAGATTCAGACCTTTGAAGTTGTTTATTAAGTATATTGAGTTAATCAAATATATCTGACAAATAATAAATATCATTCGTTGCTTCTACGAGTTTTTCTGCAATCTCTGTTTTATTTAGAAAAGTTAAAACTGTGTCCCAAAGGGTAATGAAACGTTGCAAACAGTTACCTTTCGACAACCATCTTCAGTGTGCAAAATGAGGCGTTGAAAGTCATCATCATTACTCTCACATAGTTGTTGAAAAAGTCTATCTTGTAATCCATTTTCATTGATTGACATAACAGCTTTTATAACTATTCAGACGTCCAGAGAGATTTTTTAGCTATACGGTGTTGGGGTGCACAACACAGTGAACAGAAACAACATCCTTAAATCCTCGATATTTCCCAACCATAGAAGCAGCGCTATCCGTTGACATGCTACGATGTTCTAATGGAATTTTTTTTCTTCAAAATAAATCCTCAGGGTATTGAAAATTGTTTCACCTTTGCAATCGCTTTTTAACTTTAAAACAAACAAAAATTCTTGGCATAAATTACTATTATGAGGAATCTCACGAACGCCATCAAAACTGCAGAATTATCAGAAAGTGTTGATTCATCTATTTGAAGTTTTAAGATTAATTGATTTTCAACATCAACTGCCATTTCATCAATACGACGAGATACAGGTGAGTTGCTCAAAGGAATTAAGCTTGTCACTTCTTGAGGATTCTGACACAAAACCGTTGAAAGCACTATATTTAACTTTTCTCCAATATAATACGACTTACTAGTTTTTGCTATTAAGTGTGCTATTTCATAGGAAGCTAGCAACCCTTTATCTATTTTGAGAGTTTTCCTGGTAAACATTTTATCTACTGTAATTCTTCTTTCAAACTCATCGCGCAATCTTTAAAAAAAATCAATGGTTTGTTCATTTTATCTTTGTGCGCAGTTTCGAAATGCTTTTTTAGTTGATTTAATAAAAGCATAAGCGAGGTATTCTTCAGAATATTGTTTGAACTTTTTTTAGTTATGAGGGACATCTTATCTTAAAAAGTAATATTTTAATTTTCTTTATTTGCATAATTTTCAAAAAAGCGATAAATAAAAAATATATTTATTCAGGGTTTTGTGAAAGCAAAAAATGTATAAAAGTTTAAAATGAAACTTTTTGTTCAAAAAATAATTAGTTATGTCAATTAAGTCTGTGTGAAAAAATACTAATTGGCATCGATACAGTGAAGTTCTTTATATTAGTGTCTATTTCAATGTATAAACCTCCAAATTATCAATGATTTTTTTTATCCAAATCTGTTTTTTAATACAAAAATCTATCAAATAAACATAACTTAGGTTCAGTATTTTCAAACCTTATAATTCATTTTTGCGTCAACAAATATGCACGAATAAGCAGCTAAGTGAAAATTGAAAGTGCGAGAAAAAAGAGTATATTACTTCAACAAAAGACTAACTTAATTGAGATGATATAAACTTTAACGCGCTTCAAAATAGTTCAGTAGAGAGAAGTTGCAATATGTGTGAAAAAATACAATTTTTGTATAACTATAGAAAATCAATAAATGCTTTTTAGACAGAAGAATGAGGCAAGAGATCTCAGAGAATCTCACTACGTCATTCAACACTGTAACAATTAATCAATGAAATCATAGGACAGAATAATACGCATATACTAGTTTTTGACACACAAACACACTCTCCCTTTTTTTCTCAGACACATGAAAGAAATAGATTTCATGTTGAACAATTTTATTTACAACATGCTGATATATTCAACAAACGCCTATTTTGTCCATTATAAACCCCAAGAATATGAACTCATTCAATAAACTAATTAAATTTGATTTCCACGTATACCTATAGAATTTTCACTTGTGACTTACTGTGGCTTAATAAAAATGTCCTGTCTCCCCCTGGGGGAAGGGGGGGGGGCATATGACCCCCGTTGAGAAACACTGCTTTAAACTATATTAGACAAACCAGATTAAAAAGTACGCATGGGTAAAAAAGCACATTGTGTATAAAAAATAAAAAAGATATTTTAATCCAACTTCATAAATCAGTGCATGGGCATGTGGGTTTTTGAAGAAAGCAGTGCATTTTTACACCGGGTAAACGTTGAAAGTATAAAAGTACAACGCTTTACATTTCTTTATTATACGAGGTATCAATAAAATGAAAATATATTAGGTTAAGGATAATTAAAATTTCTTTTCTTAAGAGATTTTGAACGGAAATTTTTGAGGAAAAAAACTCAGAAGGAATCAAAGTTGATCTGAATCGTAGTAAAGAGTTTCTGAGAGCAGTCTTTCGTATTCCAATGCCGCGAAATCATTCCATGGAGATGATGGTTTCCCGTTTTCTGACTTTTCCTTAATGGTGTTGTTAACCGTTGTTTTACATGATGTCTAGAAAAATGAAAAATTACGTATAACTTGGAAATTGGATCACACTGATCGGACAAGAGGTATTTGTCAACATTGAGGAAGGTATCAAAAAAGGTTGGAGTGAGTTTTTTCTTCTTCAGGTCCATTAGCGTAAATTTGCTATCAACTTTAGGTCGAATGTAGTCGTTTATCTAAAATATTTTCCTTTTGTTAGTATATTCACATCCTAAATTTAAAATTGAAAGTAACATTCGCGCATACAACTATCTTCTTTGGGTGGCTTTAACATAACTCTATTTGGAGCAATATAAAGTTTTAATATAAATTCCTCTTCCGTATCAATGATCAGAAAGTTACAGATTTTCCGACCAAATCATAGGAAGATAGAAAGTCAGAGATAAAAAAAATACACACATAAATACAAACTGATATTATAGATACAGGAATTTAATCACAGTAAAAAGCTGTTGCATATTAACTTTATTTTCCAAAAAGTTTCAATCTTCATACTATAAAATTTCCTGTAAATTTTTCATATTTCAACAGGAATTTTTTATGCCTTTAATTTGTAGGCACTAGTGAAAACCAGAGAATAATACTAAAATACTTTATAAAATTACTTATATTGATAAAAAATAGTAACATGTATTGGAAAGTGAAAAAATAATCTTTTAGGCCCTACATATGGTATTTTAAACTAATTTTTTTTATAAACTTTATACTACAATTTAAAATCAAATCTTTATTTTTTTTAGCCTTTGGTTAGACTAAAAAGTATATCGAGTAATTCATGTATTAACTAAGTCAGAATTATTTTCTATTTTTTACCATGTGATTTTTTTTTTTTTTTACTCCACAAAATTTTTATTTTTTTTTGTTAAATACTTTTTAAAAAACATCCTCTTATAAAACCCTCTTATGAAATATGAAATATTTTTAAAAAAATTTCAAAAAAGTAAACCAACTTGACTCACAAAATTTACTCAATTTTTTTAATTAGACCAGGATTTATTTGTTAACCTTCGTAAGACGAATGATTTTTTGCATACGCGAAAGACGGATATATGCCTTAAAACTCCCAAAATGAAAATTTAATATAAAAAGACAATATTCTCGATTTTATTACTATTATGCTATATTTTCAAGATTTTCACTTTCTATTGCTTACTAAACAACTGTTTAATCCTTTAGAAACGCTAAAATATATTTTGATTTTAACGCCATCTATGAAAATAAATTTGAAAAAGTACAACTACATAAAAATGGAAAGAATTCATTGTCTAAACCAGTGTTTTAAAACTTTTTTTACTGCGACCCATAGCAACAACCACAGTTTGCATCGCGACACAAAATACTTAGTTGTAATAAGACAAACTCTGTTCACTAGATTCATTTATTCAGCATCTTTTTTGTCATGCCCCATTTTATTTTTCACGTGACCCACTAAAAGGCAGGGACCCACAGTTTGAAAAACGCTGGTCTAAACCATTGGTTCTCAACCTTTTTTATACATGGATCCCTTTTCTCTTCTTTTTTTATTGGTGGACCCCTCATAATAATTGGACATCAAAATATTTTATTTTAATATTTTTCATTAATAAAATTTTTAAGGTTTTGATAAAGAAAATAGTATATAATTAGAATTATTGAAATGAAAGCAAATCAATTTTAATTCAATTTTTATAATAATTATAGTGAAAAATTTACTTTTTTTTTAATAAAAATGGTTATGAGCTGGTTTTCTTCATTTTACCATCAAAATATCATTGAGCACATCCAATTTATAATATTTCGCCTGTGGACCCCTGAATTGGTTGAAAAGCCCAGGAAACTAAAAATTCTTAATATCACTAGAAGCTTCTTTTATGCATGATTTATTTGTTTGTAGAAATGCGTACATCGGTAAGTTGTCGTCAAAATTATATTAGAAGTATATGAAGTATATAAATAATCATCAGATCAGTATTTATTTCTATTATTCTTGTGACATTGAAACACTTTTCATTGATATTTTCCTTACTGTAGAGCCACCTTCATATCTGTTTACAAATCATCTGGCCTTGAAGCATTTTTCTATGAAAAGCGTATTCATATCATAAATTCGAAAACTTCTTCATTATAATGTCTTCCATCTTCGGTTGTTTCTCTTCTTCTGAGTTGAGCATTTCTTCTTATACAAACTCTCATGATTCTGAAACCGCAACATATGCATATGGGGATTCTCAATCTTCGGATGAAACTTTTAGTGTTTCGTATAGTCTTGTTTCTCTGGATGGTATCATTTTTCAATGGGAACCTTTATCCTAAACATATGGCAGACCATTTTCACAAAATATTAGAAATCGTTGGAGAGTTCCTTGGATATTTTCAAATTTTTCACTCAAGAGATTATTTGTCACATATTTCGCTGCACTACAAAAACGGATGAAGTTTTTTTGCAAGTTTATTTAATTTTCTCTTTCATTTGTATGTAACGTAATTCTGAATGTTGAAATAAGATTAGGGATGTAGCAATTCCACATTTTGCCGATATATTATATTTGCCATTCACCGATTCCGTTCATGATTCCTATACCTTGTTTTACCATAATTTTGCCCAAACATTAGGGAAGTACATCCGCCCTTAAAAATTTTATTGAGGGTGTGGAAACCCATTTTGCAAAACCATGTCACCCTTCTGAATGTGCGTCTCTCTCTGTACAATCATGTATATGTATATATACAACCATATACATTTATATATGTATTATATATAATTTTACCTTGGTTATTATTTATCTTATTTTTAAATTGAAAAATTTGAAAAAAATTGCAATTTAAAATCGATTTACAATTATATAATATACACAAATTCAAAAAACTTAAATAGGCTTTTTCATAAAAGTTTTTAAAAAATAACAAATAAGAGACTAATTGTTGCTTTAATTGAGCTTTATCTAATTTAATAGTTAAAAATTAAAATTAAAACTTCTCGTGTTAAAATGGACAAATATTAATTTTTCCCCAACTTCGCAAGTTGGTGGCCTCTACTACCATTTCGGCTGCGATCCTCCCTAATGAAGATATTAAAATGGATAAAAATCGTATTGATTATATATCGTGCTTATAACTTTTATGACCTTCCACCTCCAAAATTTTAAAAAATAAATGATTTGAGTCAGTAATATTTTGACTCATAAATAAAAAACTGCTAATAGACTTTTTTTATTTTGTACAAGTGAAATTAATCATTAGCAAAATTTGAAATACTGTTATGATAAGTTTTCAATTTGTGATTTGTTCGCGTATTTTTCTACTCTTTTTTCATTGGTCAAGCTAAAAATAAACGTCTTGAGATAAAGTATCTATTTTCACAAAAAAACGGAGAGCCTTTTCTCAGAGCTATGATGAATTGAGATATGTTCATTTTAATTCATGTGTTCATCCGCTTTGATGTCAGGAGGGAAAGAAATCTCAACGATAAGTTGTCCCCAATTCGAATCCTACATGATCATTTTTTTTCAAAGCTGCCATAAGTATTTCACTCCTCATGAATACGTTACCATAGATGAGCAACTTATAAAGTTTCGCGGCAAACCTTCTTTGAAAATTTACGATCGATCCAAACCTCGGCATTATGGAATCAAATGTTACCATTGCAATGATGCTCGTAACTATTACATTTTAGCACCTCAAATTTATGTTACAGGGTTGATAGACAAACGCTATTTTGCTTCGGAAGAAATTGTGAAAAGACTTACAACACAAGCAGAACTGCCTCATGGTTCTGGAATTTTTACTGATCGTTTTTTTTACTTCACACAATCTTTGTAAATGAGAAAAATTAAATAATTATGAAACCGTAAGAGCTAACCGCAGATTCATGCCTCTAGTTATTAGACCTCAGTATTTAAAAGACTTAAATTAGTTTAACTGAGTATTACAAAACACGCCACTAAGAATTTTAAAGTTGTATGTTTTGTCCTCACAGCACTTGAGTATGATAAATTTGATAGGTGAAAAACATAAGCCTGAGACATTGATAGAATATAACAAATATAAATCAGGTGTAGATGTTAGTAAAGATGTTAGTAATAGAATGCTGAGAGAGTTCACAACATATATAAACCCTCAAGGAGATGGCTTTTTCTGAAATTTTGTAATTATCTGGACATTGTAGCTCACAATAGCTGGATTATACAAAAGTACAATTATCCAGAATTTTTTACTTCAACTCGCAAAAATGGGAGAAAGTACTTCATCAGAGATTTATCGGTGAACTATCAATGCGAGCAAGGTCCAATGATCCCTTTTCACACCGTCTTACAAGAGATCTCATAAGTTTCTATGGAATTGAGCAAGATTCAATTCAACCATCTACTTCTACACGAGGATATTGTTATGTTTCCACTTGTAAACCTAGACAGAAAGTTTGATATTTTTTGATTTTTTAAAGAATATTTTTGGATTCTTTGATTACAGAATTTTATTTTGATTATTTGATAAAATATATTATTTAATATCGTGAAAAAATTAATAACTTATCTAACATCCTCTCCCCGAATGAGGTATATCAAATCTTACATCTAGCAAAATATGAACTGATAGGTTGGAGATGAATTATCGCGGTTTTCAGGTTGGAGATGAATTATCGCGGTTTTCAGGTTGGAGATGAACCAACGTAGTATACAGGTATAATGTATATAGGTAAAAACTTATGTAGCATCGTCTCCCCGAATGAGGTATATCAAATCTTACATCTAGCAGAATGTGAACAGAAAGTTGAACATTGTGTCCCTAGTTATTTGTACATGGAATAGAAACCATCGTAGTATACAGGTTGAAGATGAATCATCGTAGTATATAGGTTGGAGATGGATCATTGTAGAATACAGATTGGAGAAGAATCATTGTAATATACGGGTTGGAGATAACACGCAAGTTGTCTACCCGCGTTCAACCGTACAGGTTATGAGAATATATCATTACATATTAGAGAAGAGTTTTCTAAACACTTTATACTGAAAAAATATTTCTTCAAATATATTACTGTTTTAGTTTAAAATGCATCCCTTATCTGCTAATTAATGGCATGAAGCCCATGGAAAATATAAACAGTAAAATGGTATTTCTTAAGGACTTATGATATAAGTAATGTATTCTGAAAGCCCATAAAAAATGCTTTAATTTGGTATATCGCATGATGCATTTTGTTGAGAAATGTGAAAGTTATAAGCGTTTTAATATTTGACTAAGATTTAAGCTAGGAACACTACAAATAAACTAAGCGTACACTAGCCCGATAAAATAAACGGTAAACGGAGAAGGATTGGCGCATTGGCGATTTTTCTTTTTTTTTGATGTTGCCGCAAACTTGTTCATGTGCACTGCCACTATCACACAATTCTTTTTTTTCCTCATCACTTTTCTTGCTCGCTCTCACGATAAAACACTTTGCTTGCGCATATGGTTATCATTCATCGTTTTTCTCTCATACTACTATTATTTTTGTAAATCTTCACCATTATTTTTCTAATCATTTTACTTCTGTACTTTTTTTTATTCAATACAGTTATTAAGATGTATATTGATGGATATAATTATTTAAAAAAAAGGGAGTATTTGAAGACTGTTCACTATTACTGTACGAGACCCTCTTGCTCAGGTTTGTCTTTTTTCTTATTTTTTGAATTCAATTTGATTAATTTTAAATAGACTGTCTCGATTTTTACACTTTTACTTTTTTTAAATTAGAAATCAAATTTTTTACACAGACTTGTTTAAAATTTTTAAACCTTGACAAAAGGGCTGGAGGCTCGTAAGGCAATGGAAATGATTGTTCCAAGTTCAAGCCTTGCCTCTGCCGAAAACTCATAGCTTGATGTGAGCGGTGCTTCTGCGCCTTATCAATGAAAATACCACACCACCTTTAAACCTTTTCTGTCAGATTAGATAGATACTTTGCAAAAAAATAATTTCTTTATAAAATTTTCAAAGGTAATTATAGAGAAGTTGTATGTCGAATACTATCTATATATGCTTATTATTGCAAATAATGATATTTTTTCTTAACATATAAACTTTTTTTTTATAGGTAGGATTATATATCAGAAAAATTCCGCTTCACTACTGAAGGTTGTTTCACACAACCATGACAAAATTAGTGAAAGAATATTAGAATTTAATAAAAATATAAAAGAAGAAGCAAGGTTCTCAATGAAGGCACCTAGTCATATTTATCAGTAAGTTTTTTTAGTAAAAAATGTTTTATAATAAAAATAATCTTTTAGAGATAATTTATCGATATTGTCTCAAAGTGATAGAGAGGGTATGTTTTCTAAACAAACTATTCTACGTAGAATACGATATAACAAGAAAAGAATTCAACCTCCAAAGTTGATAAATTTTGACATACCGGAAAACTATCACAAAGTAAATGGGGCACCTTTTTTACAAGTCGACAGACTTATTCCAACAAATAAAAGACTGATAGTATTTTATGGAAAGGTTTTAACTTATTTAAAACAGGTAAGCAATATTGAAAATATCTACATTGATGGAACGTTTAAAAAAGCTCCAAATATGTTTCATCAAATTATAACTATTCATACATTCCATAATAAAATTCAACTTCCAATACTCTACTCTCTTGCGTGTGATAAGAAAGAAGATACCTACAGGTTTTTATAATTAATTAAAAATTTTTGTTTTTATTGTAAAATTTTAGAGAAATTTATCAAGTTTTAAAAGTCAACATAAACGTTTCACAGATAAAAACAATTACATCTGATTTTGAAAGCGCAATCATATCTTCAAACAAAAAAGTTTGGCACATATAATGTTTATATATATGTATATATATTATAATATTTTTAATACTTCAGGAATTTCCAAATGCAAAATTCACAGGATGTTATTTTCATTTTTCGCAAAGCATTTATAGAAAAATAAAATTTCTTGGTTTCGGCCGACTATATTCAACAAGTGAATCCTTTCGTAAATGTGTTAGATTTGTCCTTGCACTTGCTTTTCTTCCACCTTTACAAGTATATTTTTTTGTAAATACTTTTCTATCATTAATTGCATCTTTTTTTTAGGTAAAAGTAGTTTATAGAAAAATAAAAAACTTGATGAATCCATTCAATATTGAGCAATTTCACTCTTATTTTGAAAATACTTGGCTTCGAGATATATATTCATGGAATGTATATAATAGAAAGGTGAGGACCAACAATCATTGTGAAGGTTTTCACAACAGGTTAAATAACTTTACAGTTTTATCTAATTTAGATTTTTAATATATATTTTTTTTAGTTTGAAATCTTGTCTCCCCAACGAAAAAACTAATGTTTGGGAGGTTTTTTCATTTTTTATGAAGTCGGAAGAAAAAATATGGAAAGACATGGCCGAAATTGAAAGCGTAGATTCTGGATATTGTTGGAGTGGTGGAAATAAAAAGGAGAGAAGAAAAGGAAAGGCTGTTGGAAAGAATATATGAAGAATTCAACGAGAATGAAAACCTTTATCTTTTCTTCATATGTTTGTCCTCCTAAAAACCTTAATTATGAAGAAACACATACATTGGATTTTTCTGGAAGAACCTCTTTTAATATTTCTTCTATTTTAAATTGATTTTTACATTTTGTGCTTAATTTTATTTTATTGATACTTAAATAGATATATATTTTTATGTTCATTTTTTTTATAATTATTTTAATAATTATATATTTATGAAAATAGTTTTGAATAAACAAAAATCTTTTCAAATTGCATAGTTTTTCCATTTTTAATACTTTAAAATTTAATTGAAATAATTTAATTCTAATATTCAAAATTTTTCTATTTTTATTTTATAATATAAAATTTTGGACAATTTTAAGTAACGTAGGCTCGTTTAAGAAAAAATTTTCATAAAAATTCTAGAATTTAGTATAATAATTTGGGTAAAAACGTAAAAAAGCACCATTTTTTAAACCTGTAGTTGATTTTTTTAGAAAGATATAGAAGTTGAATTTTTTTGTAGTAGACATTTTTGATTAAAAAGAAATTATCGTTTAGAATTTTTATATAGGGGTAAACGTTAAAAAAAACTTTTTTCAGTTTTGTGTAATATTTACTTCAAATTAATATTCAGTGTAATATTCAGTTTTTGTTATTTAATAGTTACAATTTTACATCTAAAATCCTGATAATCAAAAGTTTCATGTGGAGCAGTAACAGTTATAGCATTATTCATATGTGCTACAAAGTGATGAAGAAAAAAAGATAATGAGATGGTGGCTAATGTAGATAAGAAGCAAGGCGGCAACATCAAAAAACACACGCGTGCTAAAGATGCGGTGAAGCGGTTCTAGGAAAGTCTCTGAATTCGGAAAATCACTGAAGTTCCATGGAAAATCTATGAAGTAATAATTTTTCACGCTTTGTGCATAAGGCGCTCCTCCCTCTCTCTAGCTGGCCTATCTTCCTCTGTGTTACATTTTCTCTTTCACTTTTCTTACTCACCAAAGTGTGGCATCTACGCCAAACAAAACTTACGCTGGGAAACAATTTATAAAGAGATGAGGAAATTCAATGTTTTATTTCAATTAACTGAGCTACACATAGTATCATCCATCATTACTATTTGGTAATATTAACTCGGGCATTTTATTAGCACAAAAGTTGTACTATTATTTTCACATGTGTGGATTTTCCCACAATCATTCTCACCCTCCTTACTTATTGCATTAGTGCTGCGATAAGAATATTCTCCATTTTTACTATAAGTTTATACATTTAAGTTTTATACAGCTTCAAATTTCAAAAAAGAAATTTTTTCTCTAAAATTTTAAAATCACATGAAAATATTAATAGTTACAGACAGCCAACCAAAATCTATAAATTCATGTTCTAAAATTTAGTTTTTATTACTTTAAGTCTTAGAAGGTTTTTGAAAGAGGTTTTTAAAAATTAATAAACTACATTTTAGAATTATATCTCGAAAAATATTTTGAAAGATATTGCTAATAAAAAAACAAAAAGAATCTTTTTCTAAAGGAGTATATGTAATTGCCTAGTTTGCCCCTCCCCGTTGACGACCAGAATAATCAGACGATATCTAATGTAAAGCAGAAGATTTGTATTAAAGAGCTTTGATAAACGCAGACGATTTTATTTTTGTAAAGTCGACTATAGTCAGCATCGGGCGTTAACGGGTTAATGTTAAAAGTAAAGCAATGAAAGTATCCATAATGGCTTAAAAATTTTTTGATGTCTTTTTTCCTGTTTTTTATATTAAATATAAACACCGATAAATTTTACTATGTAGAGTTGGGGCCCCTCTATCATAATTATAATTGCGCCCCGCAATTCCTAACATCGGCTCTGAGATTGATGACCATTTTTTAATTGCTCCCGAGTAAGCGGACATTTCTGTTTTTTGTTGACTGTTTACCTTAATGTTTCAACTGTTTTGGGATCATATGAAGAACAACCAACGCAACAATTCTGGGGTGGCTATTCTTCAGAAGAGAGATTTTAGGGTGGCTATTCTTCAGTTGAGTTTTATATTTATTTAAACTTTGAAATGTTTATTGTATAATTAAATCGAGCGTATACTAAACAAATTGTTTTTAATCGGATTACACTGATACTGATTTCCTGAAAACATATAATCACTAATATATATTTAATCTTATAACACTGTATAATCTTGAAACAATATCCTGTTTTGCAAGTCAGCTATATAATATTATAGATGTATACTTATTGTTTATTTTTTTAATTCTTCTCATAAAATGAATTTTCAAGATTTTATTTTGCCTTTACTAAATCAAAATTATAATATTTTAGTTTTTACTAAATAAATTTTTTTAATTTTGCTTGAGTGGTATATTCTGTATAATATTATTGGAAAACTATTTGGGGTGGTGGTCCTTCAAAAGGCTCATGCGGGGTGGTTGTCCCCCAATCGCAACTTGCTACTAAAATTGTGGTCGTTATTCTTCATCTGTTTTATATTAATCTTTCGATTGTGTATCTTTTCTTAATAATAATAATAATGATTTTTTAATGTTTTTCAAATAATTAATTTGTTACTTAAACCAGGAGAATCAAGATGTACTTACTTTGAGTAAATGGCCCAGATACTCATATATTTTTTAAAATTGTACTCGCTGTTGAAAAAGTTTGCACACCCCTGGTTAAAGTCTATTTTTTCTTCATAAGAACGGTTACACTTTAGTGAGTCCCCGTTTTTCCCCTTTCCCCCCCCCCCCCCCCCCCCTTTCTTTTTCCCCCTCATCAAAATCATTCCCCCCCCCCACCCCCACCACACCATTTCCCCCCTTTTTTTTCCCCCCTTTTTTAAAAAACAACTTATAATTTTAAATACATTTTTTTAATTATCACATCTTCATTATTTGTCTATCAATTTTGACAAGCAAAACAATAACCTAATAACAACTAAAAAACCTTTCAAAAATAATTGTTGAGAAATATCAGTTTAAAAAGTTTATATTAGAGGGTATCATATTAATAATTTATACAATAAAATTTTTGATTAAAAATTTAAGTCAGGATTTTAGATGTAAAATTCTAACTATTAAATAACAAAAACTGAATATTACACTGAATATTAATTTGAAGTAAATATTACACAAAACTGAAAAAAGTTTTTTTTAACATTTACCCCTATATAAAAATTCTAAACGATAATTTTTTTTTAATCAAAAATAACTACTACAAAAAAATTCAACTTCTATATCTTTCTAAAAAAATCAACTACAGGTTTAAAAAATGGTGCTTTTTTACGTTTTTACCCAAATTATTATACTAAATTCTAGAATTTTTATGAAAATTTTTTCTTAAACGAGCCTACGTTACTTAAAATTGTCCAAAATTTTATATAAAATAAAAATAGAAAAATTTTAAATATTAAAATTAAATTATTTCAATTAAATTTTAAAGTATTAAAAATGGAAAAACTATGCAATTTGAAAAGATTTTTGTTTATTCAAAACTATTTTCATAAATATTTTGTTATTAAAATAATTATAAAAAAAATGAACAGAAAAAACTTTTTAAAATAATTATATCCATCAATATACATCTTATAACTGTATTGAATAAAAAAAAGTACAGAAGTAAAATGATTAGAAAAATAATGGTGAAGATTTACAAAATAAATAATAGTATGAGAGAAAAACGATGAATGATAACCATATGCGCAAGCAAAGTGTTTTATCGAGAGAGCGAGCAAGAAAAGTGATGAGGAAAAAAAGAGTTGTGTGATAGTGGCAGTGCACATGAACGAGTTTACGGCAACATCAAAAGAAAGAAAAATCGCCAACGCTTCTCCTTCGCCAATCCTTCTCCGTTTACCGAATTATACATTTTTCTTTCCTTTGATCGTGCCGCTTTCACACTACCAC
>JAUIRK010000237.1:0-10861 GCA_030549495.1 Nectonema munidae | reverse complement strand
CATTCAACTACCATTAAAATGGTTTGAAAAGATGCAGCAAGCGATTTTAGGAAAAGTCACAAAATTTGAAGAGATATGATTAAGCCAATTTTCTACAATTAATTTTTTAGAGAAGGAGGGCGTATTACGTTTTCAATAAGTGGCCTTTTACTGCGTTGAATGAAATTTTATTAAAATATAGACAACCAGTCTATAAAACTAGAAATATGTGTACAAGATATATTGATATCGGGTTATTATCAAAAGAGTGACGAATCAAAAGAGTGACAAAATATAAAAAATTCAAAAGTTTATTTACCTATCTATTTTTACATAGAAAAACTTTTGATTTGTCGCTCTTTTAATAGATATTTTAAGAGTGACAAATTATGTTACTGTTTTGATTTGTCATTGATTACTTTGATTTTATTTTTCAACCAGCTATTATTGCATTGTAAACTTTATGCATTGCAACATGCGATTTACCATATGTATACTTAAACTTCTCACTCTTGGTGATAACATTTGTTCTATGTCCAATCAAATTCTTCATTTCGCTAGAGCTGATGGATATCTAATATAATCATTTTCATTTTCTCGTTTTTCCTTGATATGAGTTCTACAAGTAGCGATTCTGGTAGTGTGGGTGAAAGTTTCGGATCAAACGTTTATTCTTCGAGTGATTATGAAATTGTTACCACAAAGTAGTAATGAGAGTGAAGACGATCAATCAGATTTTCTCGTAGCAACAAAGTATTCCTGGGAACCTAATAGAGAAGTTCGTGGAATCTATGAATATCCGTCACGTCGCTTTGGTCCTCAGGGTGACGCTAAAAATATGACGGATTCTTTTGGAGTTTTTAGCCTCTTTTTTACTCAAAGTTTGATAAGACATATATATGAATGCAGCAAAGAAAAACTTGAAAAAATTACAGGTAAAAAATTAATTCCTTTACATAAGTAGTTTTTAATATTTTATTTTTATAGGTTGACAGAATCTTCTTTTGAAAAATTGCGTTATTGTTATGACAAGTTCTAAATCCGAAATATCCTAGAATATTTTGGCTGTCTATTTCACGTTGGCTAGTCTAAAAACCAACAGGTCGATATAAAGTATTTATTTTCAGGAAAAAATGGAGAAGCTTGTTTGAAGGCTGCTATCAGCCTAGATATATTCTTACCCGTAAATGCTTTCATACGTTTTGATGTTAAAAAAGAGAGAAATCCACTAGACAAATTAAGCCTAATTAGGCATATACACGATGAGTTTATCAATAATTGCTACAAATATTGGTTTCCCACAGACTACGTAACAATAGACGATCAATTGGTGAAGTATAGGGGTAGATCTATAAAAGTATTTGATCTTTCGAAACCCGGGCGATATGGTATGAAAGTTATCATTGTAATTATTCAAAAAGTTTTTATGTCCCAGCTAGTGAAGTGTATGTAACCGGTTTGCCCGACAAGGAAAAATTTAAATCAGCTAACATCGTAAAACGATGGTCACTAGTTCCGAGGTATCTTCAGGTTGTGGAATTTATGTAGACCGTTTTTTATTGGACATGAACTTTGCATTTGGGCTAAAAATCAAGGCTTAACTATATGTGGCACCACCAGAAGTGGTCGTAGATTTATACCATATTTGTTACGACCTGAACATTAAAAAAATTTGAAGCTGGGGGAATGTGAAAGTAGTTTTTGTATACGAAGTATGTTTCTGTGAGTATATACACTCCTGAAAAACACGCAAAAAATTTTTAAGCCTGTTTACATTACGTCTAGTCAACCTGTCTTGGAAATAAATACATTTTGTAATAACAAAAACCTCAAACTGTTCTAGACTATAATGCTTACAAAACAGGCGTAGACACATGCAACCTAAATGCTCGAAACTTCACTTGCTACAGGGCATCAAGAAGATGGCCTATGGCAATTTTTACCAATTTTCTTGATATTGCGGCCAGTAATAGTTGGGTGATAGTAAAAGCCAAAATGCCAAGTTTATATCCTAGTATTTCAAAAGGCGGGAGAAAATAGACTCGAAACCTTTTGACTTTTTACGGATACAATAAAACATATGATATAGTCCTCTCATCAAGTCGTCGTGGTTATTGCTTTGTGTCAAATTGCAACCCAAGAAAAAAAGGGACGAGGAAGCGTGAAAAATGTCAAAGGTCGATATGTAAAGTCATGCCATACTTGTATATACTGAATGTGGAAGTACATAAATCTTTTTTTTGTTTTGTAAATACTATTATTGTTTACCTTATTTTGTTTTTTTCATTCTTTTTCGGCGTTTTATCTCATTTATTTTATTTCTAAATAATAAATCTTTTTGTTCAATGATTTAATTTTTGATAGATGGAGTTAAAATTGGCCCATTTCAGCACCTAAACCATTTTTCCCCAATTTTTGATAAAACAGAAAAAATTACATGTTCGTTTCAATATGACTTACATATTAACTTCCTTGTGTAAATTGGCTTTGAAAATTATAGGTGACGTAAAACTCCCACTCCGTCCTTCCTGGGTTTTAAAGGATTTTTCTATAGAATTGAAAATTAAAAACACGCTATGCATGAATCACTGAAAGTCCTAAAAATCAAAAAATTCTTTGTAGATTCTTTGAACAATCTTTTTGATATATCTCAAAAAACGTTGAAGGTTTACAATTTAGAGAGCTTTGAACACCCGATCTGAGTTCCCAAATTGATTAACTCAACTGGAAAAACATAAGTTTATGATGTTATGACTTGTTTGAAAGAATAGAGATTTCAGGAGAATCTTGGGAAAACTTGTTATATATTCTTTGTAGACATCATATATCAAAACACTTGTTGCGTTCATTTCAAGCCTAATTTTTTTTATTATTTAAGCGTTTTAAAGGTAACTGGATCTTTCAAACAAATGTAAAATAGACTTATCGTATATCTTTGAATATAAGTCGAGATTTTTATTGAAACCAAGCATGAAATTAATGCCACGACTTTAAATCAAGTCAGTCATGATTATGGAAATACTTGGAACTAGAAAAATATGTTAAGATATATTGTTTACTAGATTACCGCAACTGCTTTCAGCAAAAGATAAATACTGATGGATCTACAGAAGTTAATTTGTGGAAAAGACTTTTTTAAGGTTTATATTTTGTCAGATGCTGATAAAAGATTGCTGTGCTTATTTGCTTTGCTGTTAACCCTTTTACCCTTGTATCGTAATGCTCTTAGTGAACAAGAATTTGGAACTAAATTTTTGCCTTCCCTAAAAAAAGAATAAAAATATTGAAAAAATAAATGAGAAGATTACCATGTGTGATTCAAAATGTTCACTCAAAGAAGTCTTATTTTTCCTCATAGTTCCAATGGAAGTTAAGAATTTGCGCAAGAGTAAAAGAACAAAAAAAATATCAAATGTTATATTGTAGCCTTTCAATTTTTTCGCATAATTCTAATACAACGGATTCAGATATGTTTTTTTTGAATAGGGTATGGTTCCCCAATTGTAAAACGAAATAGAGTCACAGAGTGTCCAAAACTTTATTCCGTATTTGGCTGGTTTATTGGGAAGGTACTGCTTGAACTGGGCTTTACCGCGAAACGCTTTCAACTGCTCATCAACAGTAATGAAAAAGTTTAGGTTGTATAATTTTTCACAAATCGAATTCGTCTCGCTCCATAATTCCTTGATTGGAAAAAATTTATCTTCACTTTTTCTTGTCGAAAAGTCATAGAATCTTAGAGCGGGAAAAATATTTTCAAAACGATGCCTTGTCATTATGGCTGCGAAAAATGGTCTTCCATTCCCAAAACTCCAAAGGTTCTTCGAGGCTTCGTTCTTTGATTTGTAAACACCCAGGCATGTCAAAACCCCTAAAAAGCTATTCAGCTCTATATCATCCAAAGCCATCCAATTCTTACCAAAAATAACCTGTCCTTTTTGTTGGTGTTTTCGATAATAATCTTTTTAATTTTTTGAGGGAAAACAGTAGCAATGAAGAAGCTTCATCATCGACTCTCGAAATAGCGTAACGAGTGTGTCCAGGTACCTCTCGAATTATATATGATGCAAACCCCCCTCCACGCGAAGGAAAATGCTTAGTACTCCAATCAATTTTATTATTCTTTGATTTTTCAGCCAAGAGTTCGTTTTTAACAAAACTTGCTTCACTTCGAAGAAATTTCGAAAGAAGAATTTACTTCCATAAATGAGACAACTTTCAATGAATTTTGACATAACTTTCAAACGTATATTCATCATCTGATATATCGGACTCAGTTTTATTATCATTTTCTTTGATTTAGGAATACGACAGATTATTTTTGGATTTGGCATGCTTATACACAAATGATTTATACAGGAAAAAATAGTTTTGAAACAAAAAAAAAGGTAAATATAAAAGATTTCAGAAAGACGAAGTATTACAAGACGTAAAAATGGAACACGAATTTTTTATAGCAACTTGAAAACAAAAATAAGATTCATCATTCCTAATATCATTAACAAATAAGATGAAATGGTTTTTTTAAAATTTTTGTTCCCCAGAAATAACTATTGCATAAAGTTGATACAATATAAAATTATCTTCATGCTATATATTATATAAATGACAGCTTTCGTAAAGTGAATATATCGAAAGAAATTTTTCTTTTGTTGCCTATATAATGTAATACTTATAACTGTTCCACAGATAAATGTACTGCGAGTACTCAAATTTGAAATAGTTAAAAAGGTATTTATATTCTTACTACATATTTTTATAGTAAAAAGGGGCTATGTGTTACTTTTTTGTTACAAAGGGAATATGAACAGTTAATGGCAATAAATCATTTGAAAAGGAACAAAGGTGACTTACAATCAAAGTTATAAAAAAAGAGACAAAAAGCTTGACTAAGTGCTAGTCAATTTGTAATTAAATTTTATCATGTGTCCAAATTGACCCCAAGTATGGTATTTGAGATAAAGGGGATTTTTAAAAAATTTCCTCCTAATTTTGACAGTACATATTTTTTATTGTGAAGTCCAAATTCCAATTATGTACGGTCTTCTACCATATAAAAAAGAATCAGTATATTTATATTTTTAATTAGAATTTAAAATATAAATTAGTTTAATTAAGGTTGAGATTCCGGTTTAAAACAACTAGAATTCATAAATTGTAATTTCAAATTAATAAATACTTTGGTTTTGATGATAAAAGTATTTGTATTACAAAATTTGCTAGCGCGAGCGTTTGTATTTGAATTTTAGATTGGAAAATAAGTATTTGATCCAACCCTGGTAGTGAGCTCCATCTCCAGACTAACTATCTAATTCTGCAAGACGGTATTGTGTAGTATTTGCCTTTCTATTCCTTATACCTGTAAAACGTTTGTGTCCCATAAATTGAGCGTTGCAAACACGGCCTTGGGTGTTGTAGATGGGATAGCACCTGACTAGTTTTTCTTGCTGCTATTTCTATAAGTCGCCGATGAGCGTATGCTAAAGGTGTGACGAGTTTCTTCAAGGAACAAGAGGTGCTAACTACTTTCAAATGAGAATCTACTACACACATTAAAGCCCGTTGTAACTCACACTCTCTTCCCTTTTCTACCGCCACTTCCATATTATGCCCCTGGCTTTTTACTCATCTTTTACTAAACCGACTGAATTAACACACGTTTGTTCTTCTTATCCTTCTCCCTACCTCTCTTTTAACAAAAGCTCCCATCCATATTTGGGACTCACACTCTAACTTTAATACTTATTAGAGCTGATCGATTTCTGTTTTGAAGGTTTTTGCTGACGTTTTGAACTCGTTTCTTGATTTTTATGAATTATATGGATACTATTAAACGGTATCTTTTATCATTTTTTGTTATTCATTTTTCCATTATATTCATTGCAATAAAATCTAGTAAATATCTCAATTTGATGGGAAACTTTTCAGCATGTTGGTGTGCATCTTACAATTTAGACCACGTGTTAAATCCTCAGTCTCACCTATGAGACCGGGAGGGTGAACAGGGAGGCCGGTACAGAAATTTCTTTTTATAAAAATAAATAAACAATTTTTTACTTAAACAATGCTAATTAAAACAAATGTAACATTTTTTTTAATCATTGATGTTTGAAAAATTAAATATCAAATTTATCTAAAACTATAATTTTAGATAAAATCTAAATGATGATTGAAATTATAAAGTGGCCGAAGACGGAGGTAGTGCAATACCATCACGACCTCGATGCAGAACAGGCAAGCCTAATTCATGCACCCCCTCTCAAAAATAAGTTTAATATACTGGCTCCGCAATGCAGAGCGCATCAGATATTAAGCTGATGAGAACAGATTTATTAATAAAAAAAAACGCAGCAGATACAATATAAGGTACGGTTCGGAGTGTAAAAAAAGGGCTATCAGCATAGTGTACATAAATATGGAACAAAGAAGTGTGAAGTGTAAATATATATTTATAAAATCGTGGTATATACGACCGGTACTTCGCGAGATGACTCCAGTGCTTGTCACTAAAAGCAACAAACCTTTGTTTCCTATTATCTATTGGGGTTTTCCTATGTCCTGTATGTTTGCCCTGCCCAATGTGTTCCCTATGACCTATGCGTCGCTCCTGACAAGAACGATTTCCAGACTAATCTGCTATTCCTTATGGTATCTGAGCAGACTAGCTTCCTAAAGAGAGCTCTATAACGCACTGAAATCCCTAGTTTGCTCATAGTTAGCTCATTTCCACCCCACCAAGTACCGAGGGAGCCGATGACAAAAGGCATAAAAGATACGCTTTTGCCATGCGACCGCAATTCCTCTATCATGGGGGCATACTTGACCCTTTTTCTCTCAGCCGCTACCTCAAGGGAATCCGCTCCATTCTCATAAGGGGAAACTATATCAACAATTGTGATCTTCCTATCCTTTATCACGTAGAGGTCGGGTCTCAGGGAGCCAGTGTAATCCGGTGGGGATTGATCTATGAATATCTGGGCTCCCTTGACCGATTTTACTAGCCTGTTCTGAATGTCATTATGCCTCTGCTTGATCGATTCCATCACACTTTTGCAATGATTGAAGATGTGGGCTTGTGATTCCCTGTGGAATCCACATCTTCTGCAAGATTGCACCACTGCTCGAGTGCTCTGGAAAGTTCTTGTTGGTAGCATGTTCAGGTAGGCCCTGAAGAAGAACTTGAAGTCCTTGAATCCGAAGTTCAGCCCTGAAAACAGAAAATTCTTCGGCGTCCTATTCTCGGCTTGTATTGCCTTCGCAGTCTGTGCCTGTAGATGCAGCTCGGTAAATTTATCCTTGTGTACTAGGGAGCTAACGCTCCTCAAGACTCGCACAATAGATCGACGATTGACCTCGGGAACGCTTTCATGGAAGGGTTCTATAAGCTCCCCGGTCGCTCGCCATCTAACGGTAAGTCTCTTGGAGGCGTGTCGCACTCTACTCCACAGATCCGACACCTGGTTGGAGAAACGGACCTCAAACAGCTCCTGCTGGGTGTCACCACTCAAAAAGTTGCAGAGGGTCCCTACGTCTGGTTCATGTCCAATCCTGGCTGAGGCGGACTCTGCTAAGAAAGCTTGGGCTAAGACCGAGACATTGTCATCGGGTGACGTTAGCATTTTATATCCTTGGACGATAGCGAAGATATCCACGTCGTCACATGGGTCACTGAACCCTAGCCCTCCATCCCGGATCGATGAGAAGTAGAAGTGGGAGGAGGCAGTATGATTTACATGCGTCACGGCTCTTAGTGTTTTGAGGAGAGCGGATCTGAATGTGGCTATAGTGCCCTTCGGAACCAGCGCCGACCTGAATAGGTACTGGAAGAGTGGCATTATGAATGTCCTGATGGCGTCAAGTTTTTGCCAGGGTGCCAATTCAGATGACTTTATACGCTCCAGCTTGGATTTGGCAGAAGAGACTAGTTCGCTCGCTGTGTCCGCTTTGAAGAAGAGGTTATGCGGTATCCCTAGGTATTTGTAGTAGGAACTATCTGATATGGGGGTAATCAGTTCTCCATCTATGAAACATTCCGATAGCATATTCGAAGAGGTTTCTTTCCTATTTATATGCAGGGTTCTGCACTTCCTTGGGGAAAACTCTAGTCCTAGCACTTTTACCGAATGATTCGCTATGTCTAATGTTTTCTGCAAGTCCTCGGGGAACTGCCTAGAATCACCAGGTCATCGGCAAATGCAAGAACTTTGAAATCCCTATTATAGGCTTTGTAGCCTATCCCTGTCTTCGAATTGGTCATGGCGTTCCGAATAACCATCTCCATTACACAATTGAAAAGAAGCCCGGAGAGGGGACACCCTTGCCTGACCCCCCTTCAACTGTGAGATTTCTTCGTCATCTATGATCGCCTTGCCTCCTGAGTATAGGCTTTGGATCACTTCGATGGTGCTCCCTGCTATCCCTAAACGCGACATCACATCAAAAAGTATCCTATGGTTGATGGAGTCGAAGGCGGACTTTATGTCAAGCCACGCCACACTCAACGGTAGCTTTTCCTGTTTTGCTGATGAGATAATTGCATTGAGAATGAAATTATGCTCTTGACACCCTTCGTATGGAGTGTACCCTTTCTGGTTAGGAGAGATTGTGTCTATTGACTCGAGATATGCTGCAGTCTTATTCTTGAGAATGCCTCCGAAAAGTCTGCTCAAGGTGCAGGAAAGAGAAATAGGACGGAAGTTGCTGCAATCATTATCTTCCCCTCTACCTTTGTAGATTGGGATGAGTCTAGCTATTCTCCAGTCAGAAGGAATATACTTGAATTCTAGAATTTTGTTGAAGAGACTGCAGAGAGAGTCACCTTGAGGATCGGCTTTTCTTAGGTCTGAGTATAGAATGCCGTCTCTACCTGGAGCAGAGTCGCGACATTTCTTTAGCTTATCATTCACTTCATCAACTGTGATAGGAGTGTCTGACAGATCATCGCTCCCTGATGGCAGCAGCTCCAAGAGTGTTTCGAAGTCTGGATGTATCTCCCTAGCTGGTTCGGAGAACATGTTCCTGAAGAAATCGCGAAGTGTGTCCCTATTCCCTGAGTAGTTCTTGGTTTCACCAAAGATGCCTCTCATGCAAGCTTTCTTGTTCTTATTATAGAACTTCTGAGTTTGTGCTTTGCTCGGAATCCTCACTGTTCTGTTCCTATTTACTTGAGCTCTGGTGGATCCAGCTTTGATGTCTTTAATTGCTTTCGCGAATGCCCTATATGTGTGCTCTAATTCCTCACTAGTAGAGGTCCTATCGAACTCGCTCTTCCAATTAATCGGAATGGGATTATTTTCTGGGTTCTGGGTGAGCTCTATGTTTGGCAACGGAGGAGAAGCCTCGTTTGCCCTATGGAACCTAAAATGCGAACTCATTCCCTGAAGACATGTGGTCTCTATGTTGCATGCTGAGCATGTGTAAATCGGCGTTGATTCAGGATGCACTCTCCCTATGTGATTGAGAAAAGTGTCCCTGCTAAAAAAGGAGGATCTGCAGAGAGCGCAGTCAATGGGTGCACTCAATGGGTACATTATCGAGAGCGGGTTGGAAATGCTCTGCCTATTAGAAGTTGGCTCTTCACCTTGCATGTCATCCTCCATGACCCTAACTTGAGCTGGTTCCTCGAGAGCAATGGGTATTGTCTCTGTCTGCTGGGGTAATTCCTCAACAATCACTAGGGGTGCTGATGATGTTGAGTCCTGTGATGCTTCCGAAGTGTACGTGGCCGTATGGGACGGAGAAAGCGAGTTATCACTAGTGTGGTTTGAGAAGAGCACATTGGAATTCGGTGCTGAGCTGAACGCATATCCGATCTGTCCATTCTGGTCGGAATGCCGTGACTTGTAGTGGTACTTCAATCCCTTGTAGGTGGAGTAGCTCTTTGAGCAGAAACCACAGTTGACTCTGAGCCTTGTAGGGTGGGTCACCTGAGATGTGTTAGGATGTACCCGTAAGAAGTGCTTTTGGTATCTTTCAAGGAAGCATTCGCATAGTCGCAGTTGCTACACTGAAAAGAGAAGGAGACTAGGCCATGGTACTTTTGGTAATGCTTTTTAAGATCATTGTGTGTCTGATAAATACAGGACCCACATTGACTAAACTCACAACTAAACGAAGATGGGAGCGGGACACCTAATTTGATAATTCTAGTCATCGCGGGGATGACTACCTATGAAAAATTACACTCGAATCAAGCTATGTACCTTACATTAAAATATAGGGAATATGGGACAACAAGGAGGAATAAAAGTAAGAGTGAATAAAATAAAATTTAAAGGGAACGCACAGACTAACCTAACCGTACCATGTAATGAAAAATAATTTATACGCAATTAAAGTAATGTAAATAAAAAGAACTTCGCTACCAAAGGAGAAAAGATTTGACGAAGAGAAGGAGGCTCAGGTTTGCCAAAAGGAGGATGAGATTACCATATAAGGAGAAGCGAGTCTACCGAAGAATCGGAAGAAGGAGAGACGAATCTACCGAAGAATCGGAAGAAGGAGAGACGAATCTACCGAAGAATCGGAAGAAGGAGAGGCGAATCTACCGAAGACGAGGCGAGTTTGCCGAAGAATCGGAAGAAGGAGAGGCGAATCTACCGAAGACGAGGCGAGTTTGCCGAAGAATCGGAAGAAGGAGAGGCGAGTTTGCCGAAGAAAGAGATGCGAGAAGAAGGAAAGACGAGTGAGTTTGCCGAAGAATCGGAAGAAGAGGCGACTTTGCTGAAGAAGAATTTGTGGAATACGGAATAAATTTGCAGAAGGGTTTGTTGGAGAGAATGTAAATTGATAAAGTAGTTAGAAAGGGTTAAAGACGGAAAGAAATCAAAAAAGAGAACAGATACTACACTTTTGATCTTAGCCGATAGGCCGAGAAGCGATA
>JAUIRK010000236.1:0-66003 GCA_030549495.1 Nectonema munidae | reverse complement strand
GGTTCTAGGAAAAAAAAGGCCTTTCCTACATCATACCACTTTGCAGCAAAAGATAATTACAGTGGCGTCACGCTGACATCGCTAAGCTGGCAATTTCAAAGTTGTTGCAAATCATATTGCAGTGGCATACTACTGCTACATCGCTCCTAAGGCATACAAAACCTCCCTGCAGCAATAAAGACTTTTTGCCCGCATGCAACATCAATACAAATTTTAGAGTTTCAAAAAATAAAGCAAACAAATTTACATACAACATATCTTCATATATCTAAAATTTTCTAAAAAAATTATTTCAATTTTTCTTACACATCAAAATAAAAAAATCCATTATATATCTTTTCAAATGTTATTTTATAAAATATCTATTAAAAAAATGAAATATATACCTAATATCAAACTTTTTACCTTTTAATTGATTAAATATGGTAAATTAGTATAACTTTATAATAAATTGCAACATATTTACCACTATAAAATTTTCAACTATATCTAAAAGATGAAATAAAACTTTATTAATTTTGAAATTATTAACAAACAGTCTATAGAAAAAGGAATATGATTGTCGTTAATTTTTAAAAAATTAATTTCATCAAACTCATTTCCTTCTATTTGAAGACTTTTAGACTTCATTATTAATGAAGAAACTTTTTTTAAATAGGAAAGAAAAATTTTTGTTTCTTTTAAAAACTTTTCTTCATCTTCTTTTGAAGCCGCTAATCTTTTCCCACATTCAATTAGGTCAATTTATTTTTTTATTTTTGTTTATTCTTTTTTAAAAAATTCAAGAACTTCCCAAATATTTGGGTGCTCAACGGGTAATGAACTTCGTAAGCTTAAATATAAGAAAAAATGCATAACTTTTTTTGACATATAATAAATATTACCCATTATGCCAACCCTCGCAGTGATTATTAGTTCTAACTTTTCTATCAAAAACATTCCATATATTTGGAAGAAAGCACTTTAACCATGTTTTTTTTCAAAATAGTTAAAAAAATCTTTCAAAAAAAATTCTTTCTTCTGGTAAAACTTTAATTCTTCTATAAATAATATCAACCTAAACACATAAATTATTAATGCTCAATAAAAGTCCAAATAAAACGTTAACTTTTACTTGATTTGGAGGAAGAAACGCAAAAGACAAAATAAGTCTTACTGTAAATCGAAAAGTTTCATTCTTACAGTATTTAGTTTTAAACCCATAGTTCACTAAATTTTTATATATTGATGAAGTATAATGAAAAAAACAACCGTGATATTCACTGTTGGGATAAGCCTAATAAATAAGTAAAGATAAAAAAGTTAATGAATTAATAGATTACTTTCTAGGCTGCGTTGATTATTGAAATTACAAAATCTCCATTTATGTATTTAACATTCTTTACTCCTGCCTGTTTTAATTGTTCAAAAATTTTTCTGGAAAAAATCTACCGTATTATCAAATATAATTCAGTAAAATATCTTACAGATAAGAACATTCTTTTTTATCTGGCAAAAGGCTATACAAAATAGGTAATTAGTAGGAATGTTCCATCCACAAAAATTTCATTTATGTGGGATACCATCAAACAATAGCTAAAATCACTTAACATAAAATGAATGATATGGAAATCAAAAGTTACGTACCTCAAAACATTTGCATAAAAACAAAGAAGCCTATTCTTTTGTCTCAGTTTTTAATTTATATAATTTCTAATTTTTTACCTTTACACACTTTACTAGTTTGAAGTGTGCATAACATTGTTGCTGTAACAATTCATAAATAAAAAGAAAAAATCTTACTTTCTTTTTTTTATAATATGTGAAACCTCCAATTATTTGTACCATTTCACACAGAAAAATAAGATTAACAATGAAAAATAAAATGAAGTAAAATAAACAAAACAGAACCAAACAAATGAAGTAGTGAAAACAAGATGATTTGTGAAAACAGGATTTGTATATACTTACTCATACACCGAAAAATTATAGCTAATCCCAAAATTTGCAACTTTTTCAATTTGTTATTATACTTTTTACAATCCTTAGAAACTACACTAATTGAATTCAGTTCTTCCTTGTTTCCTGCATTAGAAGTTATAATGCATGTGTTAGTAGTGGTGTAGTAGTAGCTACTAACTCGACACTGCAATATGATTTGCAACAACTGCAATTATCAGCATAACGCTTCTCTAATTATCTTTTGCTGCAAAGTGCTATGATGAAGAAAACCTTTTTTTCCGGTTACCGTGTGTAACAACCACCAATAGTTATTTAACAATATATTAACAGCCACTCATTCTAATCATGCGCACTGCACACTATCTGTATTTTATTCCAGCTAATGTGTTTATTTTTACTTCATATTTATTTTATGAATATTCTATATGATGTATTTCTATTTCATTGATGTAATATGGGTTTTATTCATATCAGCGGCTTGTAGGCCTTTTGAATTTTTTTCCCAACTATAAATATGCAATGTCTTTCTTTTTAAATTCTTTATTAAATTCTTTTTTTATATGTTTAGTGGTGTATTCCAATTTTATTTTATCAATTAATAAATCTTCTTCTTCTTCTTAACTCAACTGGAAAAACAGAAGTTTATGATGTTATGACTTGTTTGAAAGAATATAGATTTCAGGAGAATCTTGGGGAAAACTTGTTATATATTCTTTGTAGACATCATATATCAAAACACTTGTTGCGTTCATTTCAAGCCTAAAATTTTTTATTTTTTAAGCGTTTTAAAGGTAGCTGGATGTTTCAAACAAATGCAAAATAGACTTACCGTATATCTTTCAATATGAGTCGAGCTTTTTATTGAAACCAAGCATGAAATTAATGCCACGACTTTAAATCAAGTCAGTCATTATTATGGAAAATACTTGGTACTAGAAAAATATGTTAAGATATTGCTTACTAGATTACCGCAATTGCTTTTAGCAAAAGATAAATACTGATGGATCTACAGAAGTTAATTTGTGGAAAAGACTTTTTTAAGGTTTATATTTTGTCAGATGCTGATGAAAGATTGCTGTGCTTATTTGCTTTATCTATTTTTTTGTTTTGGTTAATATTCGAATGATTATTGTATTTGGATACTGTTTAACACTTCTTACCCTTGTATCGTAGTGTCTTTAGTGAACAAGAATTTGGAACTAAATTTTTGCCTTCGCTAAAAAAAGAATAAAAATATTGAAAAAATAAATGAGAAAATTACCATGTGTGATTCAAAATTTTCACTCAAAGAAGTCTTATTTTTCCTCATAGTTCCAATGGAAGTTAAGAATTTGTGCAAGAGTAAAAGAACAAGAAAATTATCAAATGTGATATTGTAGACTTTCAATTTTTTCGCATAATTCTAATACAACGGATTCAGATATGTTTTTTTTGAAGCAGACCAATTTTTTTTCCAAGATAAGGTATGGTTCTCCAATTGTAAAACGAAATAGAGTCACAGAGTGTCCAAAACTTTATTCCGTATTTGGCTGGTTGATTGGGAACGTACTGCTTGAACGGGGCTTTACCGCGAAACGCTTTCAACTGCTCATCAACAGTAATGAAAAAGTTTAGGTTGTATAATTTTTCACAAATCGAATTCGTCTCGCTCCATAATTCCTTGATTGGAAAAAATTTATCTTCACTTTTTCTTTTCGAAAAGTCATAGAATCTTAGAGCGGCAAAAATATTTTCAAAACAATGCCTTTTCATTATGGCTGCGAAAAATGGTCTTCCATTCTCACAACTCCAAAGGTTCTTCGAGGCTTCGTTCTTTGATTTGTACACACCCAGGCAAGTCAAAACCCCTAAAAAGCTATTCAGCTCTATATCATCCAAAGCCATCCAATTCTTACCAAAAATAACCTGTCCTTTTTGTTGGTGTCTTCGATAATAATCTTTTTAATTTTTTGAGGGAAAACAGTAGCAATGAAGAAGCTTCATCATCGACTCTCGAAATAGCGTAACGTGTGGGTCCAGGTACCTCTCGAATTATATATGATGCAAACTTAGTACTCCAATCAATTTTATTATTCTTTGATTTTTCAGCCAAGAGTTCGTTTTTAACAAAACTTGCTTCACTTCGAAGAAATTTCGAAAGAAGAATTTACTTCCAGAAATGAGACAACTTTCAATGAATTTTGACATAACTTTCAAACGTATATTCATCATCTGATATATTTGACTCAGTATTATTATCTTTGATTTAGGAATACGACAGATTATTTTTGGATTTGGCATGCTTATACACAAATGATTTATACAGGAAAAAATAGTTTGAAACAAAAAAAAGGTAAATATAAAAGATTTCAGAAAGACGAAGTATTACAAGACGTAAAAATGCAACACGAATTTTTTATAGCAACTTGAAAACAAAAATAAGATTCATCATTCCTAATATCATTAACAAATAAGATACATAAATTGATACAATATAAAATTATCTTCATGCTATATATTATATAAATGACAGCTTTCGTAAAGTGAATATATCGAAAGAAATTTTTCTTTTACTTTTGTTGCCTATATAATGTAATACTTATAACTGTTCCACAGATAAATGTACTGCGAGTACTCAAATTTGAAATAGTTAAAAAGGTATTTATATTCTTACTACATATTTTTATAGTAAAAAGGGGCTATGTGTTATTTTTTGTTACAAAGGGAATATGATGGCAATAAATCATTTGAAAAGGAACAAAGGTGACTTACAATCAAAGTTATAAAAAAAGAGACAAAAAGCTTGACTAAGTGCTAGTCAATTTGTAATTAAATTTTATCATGTGTCCAAATTGACCCCACGGGGTAATAAGAGTATGGTGTTTGAGATAAAGAGGATTTTTAAAAAATCTCCTCCTAATTTTGACTGTACATATTTTTTATTGTGAAGCAATTATGTACGGTCTTCTACCATATAAAAAAGAATGAGTATATTTATAAGTTTAATTAGAATTTAAAATATAAATTAGTTTAATTAAGGTTGAGATCCAGGTTTTAAAGAACTAGAATTCATAAATTGTAATTTCAAATTAATAAATACTTTGGTTTTGATGATAAAAGTATTTGTATTACAGAATTTGCTAGCGCGAGCATTTGTATTTTAGATTGGAAAATTAGTATTTGATCCAACCCTGGTAGAGAGCTCCATCTCCAGACTAACTATATAATTCTGCAAGACGGCATGATGTAGTATTTGCCTTTCTATTCCTTATACCTGTAAAACGTTTGCGTCCCATAAATTGAGCGTTGCAAACACTGCCTTTGGTGTTGTAGATGGGATAGCACCTGACTAGTTTTTCTTGCTGCATTTCTATAAGCCGCCGATGAGCGTATGCTAAAGGTGTGACAAGTTTCTTCAAGGAACAAAAGGTGCTAATTACTTTCAAATGAGAATCTACTACACACATTGCAGTAGCTAGAAGCCACTAATGAAGCCCGTTATAACTCACACTCTCTTCCCTTTTCTACCGTCACTTCCATATTATGCCCCTGGCTTTTTACTCATCTTTTACTAAACCGACTGAATTAACACACGTTTGTTCTCCTTATCCTTCTCCCTACCTCTCTTTTAACAAAAGCTCCCATCCATATTTGGGACTCACACTCTAACTTTAATACTTATTAGAGCTGATCGATTTCTGTTTTGAAGGTTTTTGCTGACGTTTTGAACTCGTTTCTTGATTTTTATGAATTATATGGATACTATTAAACGGTATCTTTTATTTTTCTCATTTTTTGTTATTCATTTTTCCATTATATTCATTGCAATAAAATCTAGTAAATGTCTCAATTTGATGGGAAACTTTTGAGCATCTTAGAATTTAGCCACGTGTTAAACCCTCAGTCTCACCTATGAGATCGGGAGGGTGAACATGGGGGCCGGTACAGAAATTTCTTTTTATAAAAAATTTTTTACTTAAACAATGCTAATTAAAAACATGTAACATTTTTTTAATCATTGATGTTTGAAAAATTAAATACCAAATTTAAAACTATAATTTTAGATAAAATCTAAATGATGATTGAAATTATAAAGTGGCCGAAGACGGAGGTAGTGCAATACCATCACGACCTCGATGCAGAACAGGCAAGCCTAATTCGTGCATCCCCTCTCAAAAATAAGTTTAATATACTGGCTCCGCAATGCAGAGCGCATCAGATATTAAGCTGATGAGAACAGATACTACACTTTTGATCTTAGCCGATAGGCCGAGAAGCGATAATTATTGAAGAAATTTTGTATAAAAATATCTGAAAAAATGTCCAAATTAAAAAAAAATAATAAAATTTTTTTTTTTTTAATTTTTTTTTCTTTAAAAGTGAATGATATAAAAAAATATTCCTTTTATTTTATGGAAAAATTTAAATGAGATAATCTATGTTGCTGTACCTTCATAAATTATCAAGATATAAATAATAGTGATGTTTTTTTAACGCCATCTAAATAGATTATTAAATGAAACAGTTTGAAAAAATGTTAATTTTAATATTTGCAACTATATATAATATATATAAAATATCAAGAACTATAGCATTGAATTAATTCACAATTTTCATTATCTCTTCATGTGAAATCCTAGATATTTTATTTTACAATAAGCATTTGAAATATCTCTACACAAAAATATATTTTGAAAATAACAAACAAAAATAATTTATGTTTTCTTATGTAAATTCTTTAAAAACTTTTAGTATCTGTTTTTTGAAAGAGTATACCTCAAAATATTTTTTTCATGAATTTTTAATAAAATCTTGTAGCTTCCATAATTTGGTCTTCGCATTTCTAAATTTAATACACAATTTTAGTATGAATAGATTTAATAATTAAGAAATTTAAAATAAATATTATTTTCTGTAAATCTCATCAAATTTTATTCTGAACGTGAACTTCATAAAATGGGCTTGAAAATCATTGAATGAAATTTTCTTTTTGAATAATTTTGTAAAGATCTTGATAGATTCGGTCTGAACATCATAATCGGGAAATCGATTTTTGACTTTATAATAAAAGAATTTTTTCATTATTGTAATAAATATTTGACTTAGTAAGAAAGTCGTTTGTTATCTACAATGAAAACAACAACATTTCTTAGTAAAATTTTTGCGCCAAACTTTTCTTATATTTCCTAAAAACGCTAAAAACAAGTCATGCTCTATTTCTGCTCAATATACGAATCTTTGCATCAAGTCAGAATCTTACAATTCCTTGTGTAAGCAAATACAGAGACGGAGGGAGAGGAAACTAAAAGGATTCTAGCCCCTACCCGTTTGGTAATTTATTTAATTATTTGTAGGTTTGTTTTTTTGCGAAATACGCTAATTCCATTCTTTAGTTTTAAAAATGGAAAATAATTTACTTTTAAATAAATTTTTGAAATTTCCTAATTAATTATAAAACTATTTTAACGATTTGTAGAAGTTAGAGAGGGCTTTTCCAATTCAAAGGAGATGCGGCATACAAGAGTACACTAAAAAGAACAGTCACTCTCCTTAGAGGTTTAAGATCGAATAAAGTGTCGCCATTTTTATTTCGAAAGAAGATGGCCAAACTTCCGAACAAAGAAAGACTGGCTCACCGTTTTTTCACTTTACACGCAGTACGAACATCCACGCAACAGAAGGATGAAGTGATATGTAAGCTCTGTTACCATTTTTCTAAACTTCAAGTCATATCACATCATTATTTTAGGCGCGAGTTTGCATGATTGTGTTTTCAAAAAATAATAATTAATTCGTCAAAAGATTCCTCCTTTAAATATTATCTTTTCCAAAATACCTAAAATTATTACTATTATAAAACTTCAATTTCTATATAAAGGGGCCAAATTTTAATTCTTGGACCTGTCAATTCATAGACCAATCTCCTAAATATATTTTCAAATAATTTACTTTACTAAGTGAACACAGGGGCGGATCTAGAAATTGGAATTATGGGGGGAGGGTGGATTTTACTAAACTAGAACTCAAATTTGAAGCATATAAATTTAAGCTTTATACAAAATTTTTAAGCTATTTTTATCTTGCGTAATAGTTTAATAAAAAGCGAAAATTGACTTTTTATCATAAAACTTAGAGTACCATAATAATATATCAACAAATTATAAGTTTATTAAAGTAACTAGATTAAGTAAGAACTAAGAGGATTTAGGAGCCTCATCCGTCTAGATTCCTACTCAGAATTCCTACTCAGAATTCCTACTCAGAATTTTACTTAGAATTCCTACTGAGAATTTCAAGTTCGAAGTTGTTGAATATTATAAATTACTTGGTGTCATCATCGACTGCAAATTGAAGTGGAAACAACATATCTCTTATGTGTGTAGTAATTTAGGCATTCTAAAACACAATAAGTTTTTGTTCCCGACCAAAATCAAATTATTATTGTACCACTCCTTTTTTCTCCCTTATCTTAATTACTGCATAGTTCTATGGGGTCATCAAAACCTTGAGCTATTGATAAAAAGACAAAAACGAATTTTACGCTATATAACTGAAAGTCATTACTTATCTCATACTACTCCCTTATTTTTTAGAGAGAACTTACTAAAGGTTAATGACTTGTATGTGTATAATCTATCGATGCTTACCTATAAACTTTTAAATGGATTTCTACCTAACATATTTAATGAGTTTATTGTATTTAACTACATGAACCACGAATATAATCTACGAAATAAATCTAATTTATCACTTCCATCTTATTGTAAAAAATTATCTAAACAATCTATAAAATATAAAATTTCTCATAACTTTAACTTTTTTATGTTTAACCCTCAATGTATTCTTTCTAAAATAAGCACTTGTAAAAATATAATAAAAAAACTTCTTTTAGATAAATATAGTTTAATAACTTGTCATTCTATTAATTGCTTTGTGTGTAACAACCACCAATAGTTATTTAACAATATATTAACAGCCACTCATTCTAATCATGCGCACTGCACACTATCTGTATTTTATTCCAGCTAATGTGTTTATTTTTACTTCATATTTATTTTATGAATATTCTATATGATGTATTTCTATTTCATTGATGTAATATGGGTTTTATTCATATCAGCGGCTTGTAGGCCTTTTGAATTTTTTTCCCAACTATAAATATGCAATGTCTTTCTTTTTAAATTCTTTATTAAATTCTTTTTTTATATGTTTAGTGGTGTATTCCAATTTTATTTTATCAGACCTGAACTCAGCTCACAATTTAAATTTGATAAGTTTATCAAAAAAAATATGAGCTACATTGAACCTATTGAGTATAATATAAATAATTGTAATGAAAGTTATGTTTATATACCAGTTTTAGAAACAATTAAAATTTTGTTACAACATAATGACGTATTTGAGTATGTGATGAGTTCTAAGTTAAAAAATGGACATAATTTAGAATGTTATAGAGATGGGTTAGATTTTGACAAGAATTAATTGAGCTGACATCTCTAATAAACCTAGAGAATAGAAAGTTGTTAAAAGTTCTTTAATCTCGTGCAAACAGCTTCGCAAATGCAGTGTTTAGTAAGATTTTTTCCTTTAATAATTGGTGACTTGATTCCTCCCAGCGATACCTCTTGGTCTGTCTTTTTACTTTTTTTGGATGTAGTCAACTAAGTTACTGCACCAGTTCTAAATCATGGGCACGTTTCAGTGATGGAAGATTTAATACACGATTTTTCTCGTTTATATCTAATAGTTTTCAAAAGTTTTCTTACACTCAAATTTCATTTTTTGCTTCATTATCCTCAACAAACTAAAAATTTTGGTCCTTTAATAAATATGCAAACTATACGCTATGAAGCTAAACACAATTGGTTTAAAGAAGTATACAACAGGAGCAAAAACAAGAAAAATATTTGCAAATCACTTGCACAAAGACACCAAATTTACCAATGTTGTTTCTACAATGAAGATGTAATATATGCAGCAAAAACGAGATAAAGCCAATGTCTGAAATTCCTCTCCTCACTGCGGAGCATGAAAAAACTCTTAATAAATACAACATTGACTTAGAAAATGCATGTTTTATGAAGTATGTAATCCATAATAACTTCATTTATCGATGTGGAGAATCTGTTGTGTCAAAGGAAGATGATCATGAAATGCCCTCTTTCAGTTTAATAGAGTACTGTTTATCCTATGATGAAACAATTTTTACTATGCCGTAAACTAATAACTATTTTGTTTGAAAGACACTTTTATTGCTACACAGTTCAAAAAACTCAAGAATTCGAATTGAAAAATGTAAAATGTCTTTTTCCTCCAAATACATTTTCAGTTTATAGTCTTCATAATGATCAATATCATAAAGTTATAGTTCCTAAGAACTTATTATGTTTTGATTGAAAATCTTTTTTAATAAAGAAACATTTTTATTTTTTTTTGTTATTGAAATACTCAAGTTTTTTAGTGTGTCTAAAACCGGTTATTATCAACATTTTTGGTTTTAGAGGTAGATTATTTTTCAAACAATTTATGTCAGATATATTCACCTACTTTATATTTAGACTTTAAATGGTTAAGTGTCTTATTTTACTCTATGAAAAAAATGTGAAAAAAGTTGGATTTGTTGGGACTTTGAAGTCTCTCAATCCATGAAAAAATTTCGTTGAAGCTGAATATAAATCCTTCTGATGTCAATATACAATACTATGACAATACTGATGATATGTATATTGATTTGGACGAAGATTTAATTGATGATTTAAATATTTATGATGTCTTAAAAATTAAAATTGAAAAAAAAATTCGAATTTAGACTTGATCAATACTTCCATAGACGAAAAAATAACAGAAGATTTAAACTTTGAAAAAGAAATAAATTTTCAAAGTACTCTTGCGTCTACTCCAAACTCTAGTTCTCCAAATTTCACTTATTTACAGTCTGAAAGTCACTCGCATCTAAAAAGGTAAATAAAAAGTCTTTTTTGTTTTAAAGTTGATAATCTATATATAACATGCTTTAGAAAAACTTGGCCATTTGTGTACTCTTTTGCAAAGAGCCTCTGTTCGAAAGGGTTGCTTAAAAATTAGAGATGAAAGAAATTATAAGTAAAAAAGACATTAATAAGCTAATAGAATGTATTTATACTGACTGTTCTCAATACATTTCTGGAATGTAAGTTATTTTTTTAATTTTAACCTTTAATAATCTATGTTTTTTTCCAGATATCCTTCTCGCACAATGTATGAACAAATGGTAGGTGCTTTTATTTCAGAATTTCCCTTTTTAATGGAGCAAATAATTCTAGATGCCGGCGCATTTAAGTTGTTTTTGTTTTTATTTTATACAGAAAAATTATTTTTAAAAATTTTATTAGGCTTATATAAAGAAGAAACTGCAAATAAAGTTTTGCAACGAAAGAAAACTTAATGAAAATCATTTATTGGAGGTACAAGCAAGAAAAATTGGTGTGAAAAAAGAAAGATCTTTTGGATCACTAAAGAAAGTTTGGGGAATGGAAAATTAGCTTCCATCAATAGACGGCTGTGAAGATAGTATGAGCATAGCGCAACACAATGATTGGCTTCGAAAGGAGTTTTATAAACGTAGAAAAAAACGAGAAGTTAGTTGATTTAAAAATGGACATTACATTCTCTAACTGGAGGAATGGATTAATAAAAGAAAATGTTAAAATTTCCGTTTTTTTGGAGGAATACCCTTTTTTGAAGTCTAATGATCATGTAAAATTGTAGAGTCTGAAGGTAATATTATTTTCATTGCCATTGTTTTTTTGTTTAGCTGACCAAAGAATTTGAAAGGCTTGGTCCCACAACCGATGAAAATATTAAAACATGTATGGAAAGAAAGAAGAAAGAATTTATTGAAAAAAATGTACAATTTAGAATAAAAAATTACAGTAGTTATTAAAAATTCAGTAGTTGAGCACACTCATGACTAATTAAAGCTGCTAATTAGTGTCACTCAAATTATAAGAATGGAAGAAGGTTTGAAAAATTATCAGAGAGCTGTTAAGAGTTTGTCTATTGAAAAATTAAAACCCGCATCAGAGCACTCTAATTACAAGAAATCATAGACATTGAAACAAATGCCGAAAAATTGAAAGTAAGTGATACAAATATTAGTTTCTTTTTTTAAGGGTTGAAATTATCTCAAACTCTTCTGATATCATCGCTTTTCAGAGAAGATTTGAAAAATTTAAAAGAGAGTAAGGAAAACAATGAATGGAAAATTTGTTTTTCAAATTTATATACTCAAGAAAAAAAATCATTCGAACTTTACATCGAAAATATTAGTGTTTTGTGTTGTGATGATGTTATTGAAATGTTTAAATCTATTTTTATTTCTTGCTATGTTTTTAATTTAACCTACCCTAAATGTATAAGGAAAACACTTATATTTATACAAAATGTTTTTTACAAAATTTTTGATAAAGAATGTATATATAGTTCGAAAATAGTCAACACACTAACTGAAATAAATAGACATCTTTGAAGTTTTACGCATAATATTTTGTATCACTGTGAATATATTATATTTTTTATTTACATTTCCTTTTTCTTGAATTTATTAACTGTTTTGTAGTTTTTAAGCATAAACAGAGTTGTAAATAAACTTTTGAAAATCTTTATTTTATTTTTTCACAGATCAAAATTTATATTATGCGATTTGAAAAAATATAAAAAAATATTCAGACATCGAAAAAAACTCTTTGAAAAGGTTTTTTCAATTTAATGATAAATTTTTTATTGAATAAACTAAATTATTTTGCATAATTTTATTACTTTTTCCTAATTACTGGAAGTAGATTGGGGCTCAAAATCCATGTTATTTTGATTAAAATTATAAAAAACTAGTAACATTATTGAATTTTTTGTATTGGAGTTATGAGAAAAAACTAGTAACATTAATGGGTTTTTATATTAGAGTTATGAAACTAAACTAGCATATTTATTGGATTTTTATATTGGAGTTATGAAATAAAACTAGTAAAATTATTGGATTTTCTATATTTTAGTTATGAGATAATTATTAGATTTATAGTAAAAAAGTTATGAGTAAAAACTAGTAAACTTATTGGGTTAACACCCATCTTAAGGACAATCATTATTATTAGTTTTTCTAGTAACTGCTACCAGATATTTTTTTTCAGTGAATAATTTTCCTGTTCTCGTATACTATGATTTATGTTTGTTTAAATAGTTTTTTTAATGATTTTGTGTTCTTAGACTTAAATAATTTTTTGATAAGTGTTAAACTACCATTTTTGTATACTATGATTCCTTACAAAATGTAAAAAATACAATCATTACCAAATCACCCTATAAGGGTTAGCTACTTCAAAGTTGGCTTTTGCTGCTTATAAAAACTTGAAAATATCAAATAAAACTATCTCATTTTTTATGCCCCTTATTATTTTGAAATTATTCTGAGAACAGACAGTTTCATATAAAAATAGTGAAAATTGCTTTATTAGTTTATTTTGTCTCCTTTCTCTCGTATGTTAATTATGTAGCAAATTTTTCAATTTTGAGTAAAAGATAAGGTGAAGGTACCGTGGGTGTGTTTTCATTGACAAAGCACTGATGTACCGCTTATGTCAAACTAATAACAAATTGGTATCGATGAGGAATCAAATCCACAGGCATCAATGCTGAGTCCATCATCTCAATCAACCTGCCATGCCCCCATAGAGTATGCTGTATGGGATACGTCAAATTATTTTTCAAAAAACTTAAGTTGCTCTAAAATTTTTTAGTTTTTGTTGAAGCTCTATAACTTTTTTTGATGGACTTTTTTTCCTTAAAAGTTATAAAAGGCAAATCATTGCAAAATGTTAAAAGTTATTTTACTTTTTGTAGATTATTTTAGCTTGCATCAATATAGCTTTTAAACTTTTTTTAAATGATGCTGAGAAAAATGAAATAATGCAATCTTAATTTATTGTTTTATTTTTGTTTGCACAATTATAACTTCATTTTATACCCTTGCCACTGAATCAATCACATTTTTTCATATAAACATCGCAGGGTGTCTAGTAGACTCTTTGCCTTCAGACTACATTCACTCATATAAAACTATCCAACCTTCAGTTATTTGTTTTCAGTTGTTTTCTCTATGAATCAAATATCCTTTCATCAATTCCTGAAATGTGCCTGGTAGACTACGTTATTTTCAAATGAAAACCCTATTCCACACCCCCCCCCCAACAATTTTGGATTTTTTAAACTAGTGTATAATCTGTAAATTTAATTAAAATATTTTCGCTGGAAGTATAGATTTCACCAAATTTGTAAAAAAAAATATAAAGTAGTCTTATAAATTTAGGTATGCGCTGAATACACTCTATTTTAAACGATTGCTTGAATATTTGATCTCCCGTGGTATTTCCAGACCACTAATTTTGAAAATTGCAAGAAAAAAATTTCGCCCCCAAAAATTTCGAGGATGTGCGCCCCTGAACTCAAGGTCTTACCTTTGTGCCGCCCCATATTTTATTTTTCGCTACGCCCCTGTCAAGTCTAGACGACATCAAAACACTTTCTTTTTCATAAATAGAAAGCTAACGATTAAAAATGCATTTGATAAATGCATACCTTTTTATAGTCACTGCCTTACCAAATTTATCCTTTTGTTATTTTTAATGTGGACAATCCGTTCTATTCACCAAATAAAGATCTCTTGACGTTAAGCCAGAAAAATTTATAGAGAATAGTAAAGAGATATAAATAAAATTAGGATTTATTTATATGAAATATTTTTAGTTAATTTGTTATTTATGTAAAATAGTCAGTTCTATATTTAAAGATGTATTTTGAATTTTATATAAATTTCGACCTTTTA
Source organism: Nectonema munidae (assembly GCA_030549495.1). Taxonomy (NCBI): domain Eukaryota; kingdom Metazoa; phylum Nematomorpha; class Nectonematoida; family Nectonematidae; genus Nectonema; species Nectonema munidae. The sequence goes on along the minus strand of JAUIRK010000236.1, from coordinate 51,227 downwards.
AAGAACAAAGGAGACTTTTTTCTTTTAGATCTCATGAATTTAAATTACGCTTTTCCTATTAATCATGAAAAAAGTTAAATATTTTAAAACTTATTAATTTAAATTGCTGATTTTATTTATTTTCCTCACTGAAAATTTGCATATTGTTTAAACCTTTTTAATTGTTCTAGTTCTAGTGAGAGAAGTAAATTTGCCCCACCCCTCAAATAAGCAAAAATGACTGCAAAACTACACGCCCTATTAACAATACTTCACAAACAAATATGTGAGACAAATTTAGCTTAGAGAGAAATTACGAAAAATCTTAACTTTTTTGGTCAGGTGATAACTCCATGACGTCATGCCGTAAAGAGATTCACAAATTCGCAAGAAGGTCAAATTTTTACCGCAAGAATTGTCATTAAATATGTTTCCTACCCTAAAGTAAAAGAAAATTGTTGTTCATTACACTCAATGAAATTCAACAGAGAATATTTTTTGAAAATGTGCGATGTCATCAACTTGCCAAATATTATAAAAACATTTCACAATGAATACGCGGACAATCAAAATCATTAGTAGATAATGTCTTTAAAAGAGCGTCCATTAAAGCTTAATAGGGTTGTGAAAATATTTCTCTAAAACTGAATTTTTGAAAAGTATGCAATTTTTTGTATTTCACCTACTGTTAAAAATCTTTGGTTGCGTCTTTCATGAAAACAGTTTGGGATTGGAACAGACGCTTACACTCTTTTTGGCTTCACTTATTAGTTAGTTGAATGTTAGCTTGTTTCATTCCATTTTAATGGCTGTAGGGACTGAACAAAATTCAATGACAAATACCCTTTAAAATGATGTCAAATTAGAAAAAATTTCTTTTAAAATAATTCAAAATTTATGTATTCCACATAAAAGTGTAAAAATATTTATTTTCCAACTTTAAAACAATTCCTTTATGATGATTTGTGTCTTTTGTTGAATCATAAGTACAAAAGAAAAAATGTTAACTACAATATTTGGTGTTTAAAGAAAGTAAAGAGAAATAAGGAAGTTTATGTATGTATAAATTCATTCTTCAGGATTTGGATCGTTAAACATTCCCATGAATAAAATGATTCCAGACTCCACTTCCTCAATTGCGAAATAGAAAGGACTGTCTACTATTAAGGACTCTTCTTCCATACCGTCATCCGTCGTATCAACAGTCGTTTTAGCATCAGGGACTGCTCCTGCTTCATCCACTTTGATGACGGTTTTTTGTATCATGCCATTCACGAAAGCATTCGGATGCTGGAGCATTTTTTCCAAGAGTGGCCTGCGCATAATATAAATTGTATATATCGCATTACGAAGATGTAACACAACTTATTCTAAATCTACTGTCTAGTCTAGAGCAATGTTTCCAAACTTTTTTGTTTAAATCACCTACTCAGCTTCTAAAATATTCATAAAATTGCTTATGAAATAAATAAATTTTCTTTTTCGTACTCTAATTTAAATTCTTCATTCCATTTAAATTCAATAGGCTCCTCACAATAATTCTCCTCCAGATTCAAATTTACAATAAAAATGATTTAAGTGATGCTTCAGCTGAGATTTAAAATTAGAAAAAACTTGGCTGATTGAAATTCTGTCTATATCCAAAAACTATTTTTTCGAAAATTTTTATGAATCTTTCTTTATAAAATGCTCAACTCTTTGCTTAGTTGCATACCTGAATTTTAGTTTCGCACATATATTTATAGAGCCTTCTTTTTTTTAGTTAAAAAATTTACATTTTCAACATTCAATTTTCCTGCAGATGAAAATTATGCTCATATTTGAAAATCCCTACCCTTTAAGTTTAACACAAATTTAAAAGATTTTTAACACAAATGATAAACAATAAGAATTTAACAACATATGTAAAAGTTTAAACCTTTCATAATGTATTTTCCTATATGTAAAATTTTGACGTTTTTCGAATAAGTGAAAAATTAGATTAGTTTTTCCATTAATGATTAATTTTTTAACATTGATTAACTTGGCTATGATGTTGAGTATGTTTAGCGTCTCAACCAAAGGTCCTAAATATAGTAGACCTAAATTCGCGTGACGGCTTTTGCTTACGCAAGGGGGTTTTGGCAATAAAAATGATTCAATAAGTTCAAACATATATATAACTCGATATCAAAATATGCAATACAATACTTGATAAAGAAGATGGCCTTTCTTACGCGTTCGAAAGAATTTTATGCGATAAGTCGTATGATCTCATACTTCCATGGAAATGATATTACAACGAAGTGCTTATTAAATGCTATTTACGAATATATCACCATTCTCTATCATTTTATTTCCTGGAATTTTTAAAAATATTATAACTCAAATTCTTTTTGAATGCTTGGAACAAATACAAAACCTTTTAAAATAAAGTAGAAACTCATGTATAAAAAATCATATGGTATTATAGTTCTGATATACTATTACCTTAAACTAAGATAAAAAAATGTTTTTTTATAAAAAAAAAACAATGAAGTTTTCAGTTTTCCTAAATAAATTTGTTCTTACAAAACACGTTAAAATTTTTTAAAAAATATTAAAAAAATTATACATCATTGTAACAATTTTAAAAAGAAATATTTTATGTTAATCATAACAATTTTTTACATAGAAGACAACATTGAATAATTTTTATTATATTTGCCCATTTGACATCGTCTTTTTTGAAAGGTGCGACAATCTTACCTTGATTCCTACAAATTTTGAATACGATTTCATAATTACTATTACTTCATCTTGGACTATCTTCAACACAGGGTCCTTGAAAAATGGTTTTGGGCACTGGAAAAAATGATTTGGGCCCCATACTTTTCATCAGACTACAAAAGTTAAAAGTTCTTGAATTGAAGGAAAACAACAACAAATTTCTCAGCAATATACTTATATTTGAATATATTTGGACATCGATTACCTAAAATTAGAGTGTTCTATTTTAATATATTGATCATTTTTCCCTTAAAATAATTTTAGAGCTTAAAGTTAATTACAATAAAATTTAAGACCCGCAAGTTAAAAAGTTTGACGAACACAGTTGGCGGATTTTAATTTTGAGATATATTTCTATAAATTTTTTTATTAAGAGATCACTGTGAAAAAACTTTGATTCTACCACAACTTTTTTCAAAGATATATGTATGTATTAGTTAATTGTAACGATTGCGTTTAAATTATCGTCAAAAATATAGAGTAAGTATTGAGACCAATTAGAACTAGATAGTTATACCCATAACGACTGGCAGTTTCAGATGTCCTTTTGATTTGATTTATCTACACCCGATTTAACGTTATCCTTCATAAGCATTTATTCATGAAGCCTATTTATCTGTACGAGTTCGTCGTTTAATAGTGTAAAATAAAAGTTCGTACCGGTTTTTTTCTTAAGTATATACGCAACTCAGCGTCCAATATAATTCAAGGGTCCAAAAATGTTCTAATTTAAATATATACATTTGATAAAATTATTAAAAACCACCAAATTTTTATAATTAATACTACAACCCTCCTTAAAGTCACTTGATTTTACAAACACCAGACCTTGAGTTATCGAAACCAAGTTTAACCTAATAGTTTACCCTAACCAAGTTTACTCACGCCCCAAGAAAACCTCGAACGAAGTATTCAAATCATATTTAGAAGAGTTAGCTTGGATAAGCAAGCCATTTTTGAAAAGCAAAATTATTTCCTATGTTTTTAAATTCTCTAAAAGATTTATTACAATTGCACTCGTATTCGTCCAAGTTTTTTTTATGGTTTTTCTTGATTAACATTGAGTAACAATAAAAGTAACAATAAAGTAAACTATCTTCTTACTTTATTTTACTCTTGATTTTTTTGATTTTTATAAAATTAAAATCTAAAGTTACGTCTTCAATCGAAAAATTGGAAAGTGATGGCATTCGCTCGTTCTGTACCACTTGTAGAAAAGAAGATATACCTACTCTCAAAAAAGTCCTAGTTAAAATTGATGACGCTTTATTGGCCCTTAAAAATGTATAGACAAAAATGCTAAAAGTATGAACGATGAAGTATGTGAAAGAATCGACAAAGTTCACGAGCACAACAAGCATCTTGCAAATACAATAGAAATATATTGTACTAAATCTAATGCGAAACTTGATTCCATAGTAGAGAAGTTTTATGATATGTCTGTGAAAAATGTAGCTGTGCCTTCATCGATACCAGACTTTCAACAAATTTTGCAAGATACCCTTCAACATCAGCGTGCCCGCTGTATTAATTTTGTTGATACTGATGCGGAACGTAGAAAAATGAACCGCATAATTCATGGAGTGCATGAATCAGATGAAAAGGGTGTAAGGATCAACGATGCTGATTTTATCCATGATTTGCTTAGCACCCTGTTGCGCCTTGTTGATGTAAAATTTTAAAAAATCATCCGACTGGGTAAAGTCAAACATGATAAAATTGTTAAGAGGCCTATTTTGATCACTTACGAAAATTTTTCTGATAAGCTACCTCTAATAAGTGCGCTGCCTTTATTGAAAAATGCCTCTCCAGAAAGCAAACATATTTACGTTTCTAATGACTTCAACCCTGGAGAAAGAGAAAAAATTAAAAGTATGAGAGCTGAAGTGAGAGAACTAAACCTTCAAAATAACAGAGACTCATTCAAGTACATCTTGAGAGGAAACTCATTAAAAGATTTTCAAATCATCAAGAGAAAAATCCTTCCTCTTCAAAATACAAGCTTGAGCGAAACAAACATGTCTAATCAAAATCAATAAAATCTACTACCAAATCGCACAAAATCATGAATAAAGGCAAACTATACATGTTTTTATACCAACTCAAATCAACTTTTGCCTAAAATGATGGAACTTATTATGTTAACAGAAAGTCTGCATCAAGACTTACTCCTAAATGAAGTTCTCCCTAAAAACTCTTTCAAACTAACACTATGCCCAAGTAATTTTTCCATGCAGAACTTCAACATATTTTCAAATTTTGATCACAACATCAGAACATTCTAGCAAGAAAAGAGGGATTATTGCCTATTAAAATCATTTTTGAATGTACAAGTTGTGACTCCGTTCACCCCTATTCTCATAGAATACGTTGCTTTGAAAGTCTCTCAAAATAGACAAAGTTACATTTTTTGTTGTATAAACAGAAGCCCCTCAATCTCTTTATTTCACTCAAGCCAAGAACTTCTTGAACTTTTTTCTTGTTTTCGTAGACTGTTTCCTGAATCCAGCTTGATCTTCATTGGAGATTATGACTACCCCTTAATCTGCTGGAATTGACAAAGTTGTATGCGCCTCAAGTTAAACTCAGCAGAAAATTTGTTTCTAAACTTTTTAACTTTTTTTTTATTTTTTGCGGCACACTTGTGACTTTTTGATAAAAGCACTCCATCCTTTATGTAAATATGTTTCTTTTTTGAAAATAAAGAAGAAGAAGAAGAAGAAGAAATTTATTTCGCAAAATAATAGATATTCATGATATAATTATAAGATTAAAATCAAAATGGATATTATCAATACAGTTTTCACAAAGTAAAGAGATATATGTAATTTTATAGAATTTATAATTTGCAAGGCTATATCAAAAGGTCTCTTGGACCGCTGGTATGATTCACCTTCTCAATATAAGTAGTTTGGCTAGAAAATTCGGAAAGATTAGATAGAAAGTTAGAGAAATTGAATATTATATGAATATATTATTGGACAACTAAGTCAAAAGCATACACAAAATTAGGAAAAAATGAAACATATGAAAAAGCTATTCAAAACGATATACACAAATAAATTATTTAAAAAAAAAAATCACTTTATACAAAAAAACTTAACAGAAAGGAAACAAAACAGGATTAATTTTTCAACATATTGGTACAAGTATAACAATTTACATTACATGATTCTTGAAATATATAACTACTGATTGCTGACGATTTCAGATGATACTTAAAAGTTGAATATGAAAGAAATATATCTGAAGGTTTAAACGAATTTGACGTCCAAAGATCATAAGCTTTGTTAATGATGGACTGTGATGAGCCTGACAGTTTGAACAATCCTATTCTAGGTGTGTCCGGATGTCTCAAGAAGTAATTTGAATTATTATCTTTTCTTGTTGTGAAAAAATCGTGAAAAACTAAAGGAAGCATGTAGTTTAAATATTTGTATATGAAGGTATATATACGTCTTCTGTATATGTCCTTATACTTTAATAAAGAGTTATCATAGAATAATGAATTAGTATGGCTGATAAAAGATTTACGAAAAATTATCCTCAACGCTTTTTTCTGAATTGCAAAAATGTTTGAGTTGCTGTGACCCCAATTAGATATGCTGTAATTTAGATGTGGTAAGAAGAGAGATTTATACAGCATCAAATGTATTTCAGGTGATAGTATATTTTTTGTTTTTGTAAACATACCTATAATAGAACTTAGCTTACCTGATAAACTAGACAAATGCATATGCCAGTTTAGCTTATCATCTATCAATAAGCCCAAATAATTAAGGTAATGCACACGCTCTATTTTTATTTTCTCAAATAATTGATCAGCATTGATTTTGCAATTTGTGAAGAACATGGCCTTTGTTTTGCTTTTGTTGATTAGCATGCCATTATCATTAAGCCAGCTTTCAATATTAAAAAGATTTTCTTCAATACTTCTTGATACTATTTCTGAAGATTTTTGTGTAAAGACAGAAGAATCAAAGGGCAAAATCAAAGTCAAATCATCCGCATACATTACTATATCTGAGTCCGGAAAGTGCTCGAATATGTCATTTATAAATACAATGAAAATATGAGGAGCGAGAATGGAACCCTGTGGAACACCAGAGTTCACTAGTATGCTACTTGAAACCGCCGAATTAATAACTACTCTTTGGTATCGATCTGATAAATATGAACTGAAAAATTTAATCAGACTTTTCGAAAAACCAAGAAGGCGAAGTTTATGAAGAATTAAAGAGTGTGGGATGGACTCAAAGGCTCGACTCAAATCCAAGAAAAAAGAAAAAACACTACTTTTAGCTTCCAGCTGATTAACAATTTTTTGTATAAATAATGAATGAAGAAGTTGCGTGGAGTGAAATTTACGAAATCCGAATTGATTCTGATTGATAAGTAAGTTAGATTCAAAATAATTAACTAATTGTTTATATAGAATTCTCTCTAAGAGTTTGCCAACTGTACATATCAAAGAAACTGGGCGATAATTTGTAAGTAAATTATGATTATCTTTTTTGTATACTGGAAGAACTTTTGTAAGTTTAAATATTTTTGGAAAATAATGAGAGTCTAAGCATCTGTTAAATCCGTTAAAGAGAATAGAACTAATATAGTTCCCAATAAGTTTTAAATGTCTAGCAGAAATATTGAAAAGGTCAGTTGCACTACTTTTTTTAAGTTCTTTAATACCGTTTAAAACATCATTCATCGTTAATGGCTTGAAAATAAATTCGTTATTAGCGCATAAAGATATTTGAGGATTGGGATAACTGCTTCTTGTATTGAAATTGCTACTAAAATGCTCATTAAACAAGACTGATATAGACAAATCATCCGAATATAACTTCTCTTCATGTAAAATTTCCAGTTTTTTGGTAATTCTAGGAAAAATTAGATTATTCATTTTTTTCCACAGGGTTTTAGGGTTATTTTTCTTAGAGTCTAAGTATGCAGAAAAATGAGCTCTTTTAGCTTGACGAACCTTATGCTTGATAAGATTTCTTAATTCTTTATAATCATTTTTTAGTTTTCCTTGTAAAATATTACTTGACTGTTTCAACTTTTTGTGTATACAATTTCTTTTATTTATCAAAAAAATGATTTCTCTGGTACACCAAGGGTTAGCTTTATGTTTTTTGACATTCGGTTTATGAATTAATTTTGTAGACTGTTGAACAAGATCAGACAAAATATTGATAAAAGAATCGAATAGTGTATCAATTGAACAATTTAGGTTATATACCAAAAACGAGTTCCAGAAAATTTTTTTTTTTTTTGAAAATAAAGTTACCATTTTCAGCATAAAAGTCAATATTTTTTATGATAAAGTCAAAAAGAGAATTTTTATAGGTCAAAAAACAGCCCTGGTCATAATGGATCAATATAGTAAAGTGCGACAAAGTTTCGGTGATAGATCTAAGGTTGTGATATATTTTTCTGTGATAATTTATGTTTATTCTTATAACTTGAATTTACTCTCTAGATAGAATAACTAGATCACCTCAGAAAAAATAAGTAGCAAACGCGGAAGATATGCGAGTCAATACCGGAACTTTGAAGTACTTCTTCCTTTCTCAGTCTTCTCTTTTAAAATTAAAAGGTCAAAAATGCTTTACCTTGACCCAGTTTTTTGACATTCGCGGTTTCATAAACGCCAAAAAAATCGGATCGAGGCCAACAAATGGATCTGGGTTTCGACGATGTTGAAATGCAAAGCTTGTAGATGGAAAAAGTAACCGAAAAAGTTTTCGTTCTTGAAGTTTGGTTCTTACGTGGTTCGTGGTCAAAAACGAACCAAAACAACAATTTGAGCATCATTCATAGAATACAAAGTTGCGTACGAAATAGCTCTGACTGCGAAACTTTCAAAATAATTCCCCCGTTCTATAAAATCTTCATAATTTTCTTGTACTACTTATTATTGCTATTCCATATACGCAGCTTTTGACATTATCTTTTTCGTATACCTCATATATTTTAGATGCAATCGGGCAAAAAACAAACTAAGTAATGCGTTGTTGTGAAAAAATTTTTCAATGATTTTTTTTCCATGTTATGAATAAATTTACTGCATTCTTTTCTATTCTATTCTTTTCAATTGTGGACTTTTTTCATAACTTATTTTTATATCTTAAACTTCTTCTTAGTCCACGCACCAGAACCCCGTGCATTAACATTAAGCAAATATCAATGAAAAATTACTTACGAGAATACATTTTCCACTCCTAGCTCTTTCTGTATGAAATCACTTTCCAAATTCGTCTCTATTATAAACTTTGGGAGCAAGATTTTATTTACTTTTTCTCCACAAGTGTCCTCTTCGTTATCTTCGAAAAATTGTTCAAAAGTGTAGTCGCCTTTAGGCAAAATAATTAACATGTGATATGGACCATCGTATGGAATATTAAATGAGTTAAAACGCGTGTTTTCGCAAAAAGGTACGAGTAGTTTGGCTTCCATCATCTCAACCAATTTATTGACGCCTTCCTTCGTGGTAAAAATTTTTTTTCCAATCGACCTAAAACGTAACATATAATTCCATCTTAGTTATGGTAAAAAAATAGCGACTTTGATAAATCATTGCACACAGCTACATGGCTCTACTCGAATAGTAAGGATAAACAAAAAGAGTAAAGTTTCAAATAAATTTATTTAAATAAACGAATTTCGACTCAACGAGCTTTTACCAAGTTGAAGTACTAAATGTAGAAGTTGTAAATGCTTTGAGGGAAAAGGAGCGTATACATCTGTATTTGATCTACCTCTACTTTCAAGATACAATTTTGCAAACTTTCAAAAACGAAGCTTTACAAAGAAAAGTTAGAAGAAATTTAAAATTTTATCAGTCTATATGTCGTAATTAGATTGCTGATAAAAGAACTCTCTATTTCTTAAAAAAAACTTGTTTTTTTTTAAATTTCCTCCTTAGACATCGTTTGAAAATAATCTAGCTATCATTTTTTTCTCATTCAATAAAGAAAACAGAATAATAACAGTAGATTTTATCTTTAAAAGAATAATGTGGAAAAATAGTGTTATGAATTGCATTAAAAATAAGGACAAATTATATGCCGATGAATTTACAATCGTCAAATTGAACAAAATTGTGAAAAATGGATATCATTTAAATTATAGTTATGTAAAAAATTAACAAAATTTAAGCTATAATGCAGATTATATTGTCACTTTAAATTTAGATGACAGCCATGGTAGTTACCTAATTAAAAAGTGCCTTTGATGGTTAGAAAATGTTTGCTATTTGAACATATGTAAAGATTTTCAAATTAAAAAAACCTGAAATTTGTTCTCAAGTTTTCTTCAAAGTATATTGCATTAGCTAAAATTATTTTTTTCCCATCGATGTATTCTTCATTTGTTAATTCGCTTATCTCTCCATTTGTTTTTTCTTTGGCCCATTGGTTTATTTCTTCTGATGCACCTTTAGGATCATCTTTAAATCCAAAGCTCTTAACTTCCACATTGTGTTTCGCCGTCACGTTGTTAATGAAATCTCGTAATAAAGGAGTGCTTTTATCGTGAAAAAGGCCATTGACTAAGTTAAGGACGCCATTCTTTGGATTGACAATTCAAAAAGATCTTTCACCTTAAATATTTTAATTTAATCGAATTTGAATCTGTAACGGGTGTAACAACACACATCCTTCCCCCAACCAAAGAATCAAGAGTGAATCATGTAGAGGTACATTTAAGGTTTTCATCGAGATGGCAGAATTGCACCGCTTGTATTGAACTATGAGGAAAGTGGGGTTGATGCGAGATCGAACACAAGACCTTGAGTTATCGAAACCCAGTATCTAACTAAAACTTACCCGCGCCCCTGCTGTTCAAACATCAATTAATCAAAAGTATTTATAAAATTTTGAATAATTTAACCCTAGATAATTTAAAACATAGGGTCTATATTTTATATATACTGTCTTGAAAATATATATTTTTATACAGTTTCAAGCCCATAACAATTAGAGGTCTCTAATTTTATTTATAAAACTCACTACTCAATTGATAATCGTCAATTCTCCGTAAAAGATAATCGTAATTCTCCGTTCGGGATAAAATTCTCCATAAAATATCCTTCAAATTAAAAATATTTTTTATAGTAAATCGACTATACTTTTTTCATTTCAGTACTGCATTTTGGCCAATACAGTTTAAGAAAATATGAAAATGTCACTTTAATTAGTGATGTATGACAGAAAATCAGTTTTTAAAAAAAAACATTTGTCAATTTATGAGGTTATTTGCTTTATTCTATTAAATTTGAATGAACTTAATGCCTCTAAGAAAATGTTATATACCTTGATCAAAATTCTGTTTAAAATCTTTTAATATTCTGAGTGCCAATTTGAATTTGCTTAGTGTAATTTCAATTTGAAAGGTATAGTATTTTTATTATAATGTTGTATCTAAACTAAATAAAAGTTGACATCGATTATGCAACAAAACTCGTACATTCGATCGACATTTTTCACTATTTAAAATTTATTAGAAAAACATTATACTGACCTATACTACTGACCCATAAAAAGTAAAAAATAAATATTAATTTTCGACAGTTATTTTTAACTATGACATTTTAAAATGTAAAAAACCATATTACCTTTGTGAATATAAAATATTGAAAAAATAATATATAAACTCATCACGTTAATTATTGGTATTTTTTGAAACTAGATAAAGGTTGACTGACCTCATATAAAAGCGGATTTAGCAAAAATAAAAATATATTTATTTGTAAAGCCTAGCCTATTTTACCCACAAAGAGTTTAGCTTCAAATCTTGTACATTCGATCGACATTTTTCATTTCAAAAATAATTTTAAATTTATTAGAAAAACATTATACTGACCTATACTTCTAACCCATAAAAAGTAAAAAATATATATTTATTTTCGACAGTTTTTATAACTATGACATTTTAAAATGTAAAAAACCATATTTTACCTTTGTGAATATAAAATATTGAAAAAATATTATATAAATTCATGACGTTAATTATTATTGGTATTTTTAAAACTAGATAAAAGTTGACTGACTTCACATAAAAGCATATTTTGGAAAAATGAAAATATATTTATTTGTATAACCTAGTCTATGTTAACCATAAAGAGTATACCTTTCCAATGATACCATTTTCATTCAATTTTTTTTAAAATCTTCACATTATGCTCCACTCAAAAGGTGGTCCGTAATTTTTTCAAAAGTTTAGACCAAATTTTTCGAAGTAAAGTCCATTTATTAAAATTTGTCTTCATAAACTTATTTTGTGGCTCCCAAAATATATCTGAAAAAGTGTCTGCAATAACATTTAACTAACCTGAATGAGAATGAATCAACATTCTTTCTAACAAAATTTTCTCAAAAAAAAGAAAGAGCTTGAATGCTTTTAGATTGTTTTGTAAAATCACCATCATTTCAATGTTTGATTTGAAGCAGCTCTGATTTCTTGTATTTATAACGGTATTAGGACTAAATCCCCCGTAGGACATAATCCCGTAGGACATAATCCCGGAGGACATAATCCCCCGGTGGACAAAATCCCCCGAAAGACATAATCTCTTTTCAAATTTTTCAACTTATAAATTAGTGTAAAACTTGTAACATGTTTCGATACCCGACATTTGACGGAGTATGATGTAGTTAATCCTCCTACATTTTCTGTACCCTAATATCCACCCACTTAAGTTTTTGCTTCAATTTAGTATTTGTTTGTAAATTTATAGTTATAGAAAACTTTCTGTTCCACGATTCAATATTTGAAAATAAAAAAATGTTGATATTTGGAACAATTAAAGTTGTATAGCTAAGATTTTTTTTCAACTCTACACAATTCAGGCTTTGGTAGAGCATCATACTACACCTTGCAACTACGCATTATTGCTGGATAAGACTCTAACAACATACAACAAATTTATAGAAGAAGTCAAAATCTTGACTAATTGTAGTCCTAGAAGTATAATGATCGATTTCGAAAAAGCAATGCAGAACTCTTTGATCGTACATTTTCCTGAAGCTGATGTTAAGGGTTGCTTTTTTCATTCATGTCAAAATATTTATAGGAAAATACTAGAGTGTGGCTTCCAAAAGCAATATCAAGAAAATGAAGAATTTTCACTTAAATTGAGAATGATACCAGCTCTTGCTTTTATACCTCCTGAATCTGTTTGTGCGTTTGAAAAACTCTATGACATAATACCTAAAGTAAAAATGTCACTTTTGGATTATTTCGAAAATCACTATATTGGCAGACCATGTAGGAGACTCTATGGAATATGTATTTTAGAACAAACGAGCAACGTAATTGTACTAATAACTCTTTGGAAGGATGGCATCTAAGCTTTGTATCCTTTGCTGGGTGTTCACATCCGGTAATCTGGAAATTCATTCAACTGTTGAAGAAAGAAATTAATTTTCAGGAGGTTAAGATGGCTCAAATTACTGTTGGTTTTGCTAGCGAACCTCCCAGAAAAAATATAAAGACATATGGCATCACGAATTAACCAATTTAGGACCACTAAAAGCAGACGAGGAGTAGGAAGCAGACGATTTCTATTTTTATCACATTAAAACGCAGACTATAAAAAAGGATACTTCTTTTTAAGTCAATCAAAGGTTTTGGAACGATTGGGGGATTTTGTCTGGTGAGATTTTGTTAGTGGGATTTTGTCAAGGAGGATTATGTCCTCGGGGGATTTTGTCCTACGGAAGATTTTGTCTTCCGGGGTTTTTGTCCTGACACCATTGATAACAGGTCCTCAATATACCCAAAAGTTATGTCCTTGCCTATAATGCACTAATTCAGACGAGTTTTTACAATAGGAAACACGTGAACGGACTGACATCTAAAGAATTGAGGGCATCTTAATTAAACAGTCTCTATTGATTTCTTTCAAGTGGGGTTGGAACAAATTGTAGTGTTATGGACAAATATATTTTATCTGCCCCTAATATGAATATGACAAAAAGCTAAGGACAAATGTATGGTTCAAAATATAAAGAGACAAAATTATATTGGAGTATGCATACAGTTGTATTTGATCCTACCTCTACTTTCAAGATACTTTGCAAACTTTTAAAAACGAATTGCTTTTTTTAAATTTCCTCCTTACACATCGTTTGAAAATAAGAAATCTTTATTCTAGTTAGCATTTTTTTCTCATTCAACAAAGAAAACAGAATAATAACAGTAGATACTAGCAGTGGCGGATCCAAGGAAGGGGGGGGGGGCTCATTGGCCTAGGCCCCCCTATGAAAAATGGCTTCATGGCAAAATAATGTTAAAAATATGAAGAGAGAGAGAGAGAGAAAAATAGTTTATTAACAACGAATCACATAGCGAAAGGTTGAAGGGTATCTCAAAAAGCTAAATATTATTAATAGTTAAAAATATGAAAACATAGGTAATTAGCGATTCTAAAAGACATAATACCGCTGTTGTATTCTCTGAAGACTTTTAGCAAAATTGCAAAAAAATTAAATAGATTTCAGCCCCCATATAAGAAATTTCTGGATCCGCCACTGGATATTAGTATAACATCATAGTCGATTTGGTATAAAAACAGATATTTCATTTGAAAGAGATTTTATTTTGAAAATATTTTTGAAGGCAGTATCTAGAGGGTAAACCTCATATCTAATTGAAGCTTTATGATCATTTTAAACCATAAATGCCAACGCTGAGTCCCAAAATGAAACCAATATCTTCCATTTGGTATAAAATAGATATTTTATTTAAATTTCAAAAATATTTATGTAAGTTGATTGACACTTTCAGATATTTTAAAACCTCTAAATGCGAAAACTGAGTCTAGAAATGAAACCAGCATGACCGATTTGGTATAAAACATATATTTCATATAAAATTTTAATCAATATTTTTGGAGACAAATTTAAGAACTAAACCGCAAATTTTATTGATACTTATAGGTATTTTAAAATCCTAAATGCAAAAATTGACTCCATAAATGAAACTAGCACGGTTGATTTGGCATACAAATATATATTTTATATAAAATTTAAGACATTTTTGAAAACAGTTTTCAGATTTAAACCACATATTTTATTTTAAAAGCAAAAACTGAGTCCAGAAATGAAACTAGCAGAAATGAATTAGAGAGAATATGTGTGGAAATAGTTTTCGGACCTAAATGGCAAATTTGATTGACACTGTCAGATATTTAATTCCTCTAAATACGAAAACTGAGTCCAGAAATGAAACCAGCCAGATCGATTTTGTATAAAAACATATATTTAATGTAAAATTTGATGGAATATTTTTCGAGACAATTTTTAGAAGTAAAGCACAAATTTGATTAACACTTATATGTATTTTCAAAATCTAAATGTAAAAAATGAGTCCAAAAATGTAACAAGTTTGGCCAATTTACTATAAAACATACATTTTTTGTAAAATTTGAATGATATTTTATTAGAATTATTTCTCATCAATCAAAATTTGGATTGACATTTTCTAAAAAGTGGTCATGTTTATTGAAAAAATTAAATATATAAAGACGTATACGTTCAAAACTGTATATAATTATAAATTTCTAAGGTAGTATATAATATAGACCCTAAGTTATATTATACGGTTAACTACAGAAAACCTCAAAATTTTGCTGAAAAATTTTAATGTTTGATTTTTATTGACAGTTTTTGACATGAAAGATTCATTCAACTACCATGAAAAACAGTATTAAAAGATGCAGTTAGCGATTTTAGGAAAAGCCACAAAATTTGAATGGATATGATTCAGCCAATGTGTACAATTAATTTTTAAGTGAAGGGGTGGGCGATAATTAATGGGTAAATATTTGTGGAGTAGTTGTATAGAATGATAGACTCGAATCGAAAAAAATTTTTTTTTCTCTCTATCTCAACTCAGACTTAGTGCTTCGGATTTTGATTAATAAAATAAATTGAAAAAATTGATTGATATTAAGGAGACTGTGTTCGATTCGCAGTCTAAGCTAATTTTTTATGTAATTATTTCTTATGACACTTTAGTAATTGACATTGTACTGGAACATATGTCGATCATACCACATTCTCTTTTTGCCACGCATATCATATATATATATAAAGTATATATCTTGTGTAACATCATTTTTCTTTCGATGTATCTTTATTCATTCATTTTCAAATATATAAAGTCAAAAAAGATCATTTGTCCATCTTCCCAACATTTTGATTTCAATATTCTTTTTGCTCTGCGATATGATAATATTGGAATACACATGTGATCACATTTTGTGTTTATACTCAGTAAAATATCAACACCTTAAAGTTGGCTTTTATTCAATTAATCACAATTGAATAAAAAAAGCAAATTCAAAAAGAAATCGCCGAATATAAAATGACTTCTTACATCAAGCTAAATGTAATTTTCAGAAATTTTAGTTTTTTAAATTCTCTACTCAAAATTATATTTATTTTTTAGATTAAAATTTTTTTTAATTAATTTTCATTACTATTCTCTTTTGTTCTAATCTTAAAAAGGAAATTTCAAATTTGAAAACAATAAGTTTACTTGAAAAATTCCCTCAAACTAAAAGCTAAATAATCATTCATAAATATTCAGGTACTCGCTAGCTGCTTTAAAAGAGAATAAAAGCAAAGCGTCTTTGATAATCTCTTTTATGCTTTCTGTAAAAATTCTCAAAACATTTTATAATACAATTTTCAAATTTAATACCCAAAATGACTATCCATGTTTAGAAACTTTTGGTTCTAAATCTGTGTCGATTCTTCTCTGATACTAGTAAGAACGTAAAATAATTTTCCCTGACTCCGATTAAATTCCTAGTAAATAATGGCAAATAAATTATTAAACAAAAAAAATTACCCACATTGAGAAGATTTTCGTATTCACAATTTTCACCAATCAATTGAGCTTTGCAGATTTGTTTTTTCGAATCTCCACTAGATGCATCTCTCAACACAGATAACATTTGAAACCAACATAGTGAACAAAAAACTATATTACCAGAAGGATGCTTTCTCAGCAATCCAGGAAGCACTTTACCAATAAATAAGTTCGAATAATAACCAAGAGTTTCTTTAAAAATAAGAGTGATATGAGTAGATATTTTCAATCCAAACGAAGATTGGGATAATCATTTAAGAAATTAGTAAGTAAGAAAAACGTCACAAATATTTTCTTTTTCAAATAAATTTCTCAATAACTCTTAGTACAAATAAAATCTTGTTAAGAGAAATCATTTCTCAAAAATACAAATAGAGGGAATCTTCTTCCAAACATACAACAAAACCTTTGAAACGAACGGAAGAAATTGTAACATTTTTCATAATTTAACTTGTATTCCAAATTTCTTATTTTTATTTTTATCACAACTTTCTACTTCAAGTGTTCTAACCTTGACTAGCCTTTTACTTTGTGGCTTGCCATTAATGTTTTATCTTTTGTCCACATTTTTTCTGTTTTCCGCTACACATCAGTGGTGGCATACGGTACGTTACGTTTTGAAATTAGGGTACGATACGAGAGCTTCTTTGTATAAATACGATTCAAAATTACGAAGGAAAAAACGAAACTAAGAAAAATTATTTTCTTTAAACTAAACGAGCTTATGTAACTTATATGTCTAAATGGGTTATGTTATAAATTTGAGGAGTTTGATTAGTTATTTAAAAATGTTAAAAAAGAAAGGAATTTTGAAAGATTGCGACACTTTTTAACTATCAGACACCATCTGGCGGAAATGCAACAAAAAACTTGAAATTTTAAGTTTAATTTTTTCAAAATTCATCAAGGTATCAAGCTCAAGTTTATAATATAAAGCATATAGATATAGAAGATAGAAAACATCATTTCCTTAAAAGAAAAGAATATTTAATTTATGGACTTTTCAAATATCATTTTATTAAAATTTTAGCTATTAATTAAAAAATTTTTTTTTATTTAGGTCCTCTTAAGGTGTAGTTGCCCCATAGAAAATGGTACAAACATCTGTTCAACAAGGTAAAAAATGTTTACACTCAATCCAACACTAATAATAAGAATGCTCATAATAGCTAAATGAATTTATATCAAACTTTTTTGAGTAAAATGCTTAAGATTTAGAGTAAAGTAAAAAAGTAATTGATATTTTACCTTCTTCGGTTGAATTTGAGCAGTTGGAGGAAGAAATGAAAAAAATGCAAAGGATAATCTAAAAAGTAGACAATTTAATTGAGACATATACTTCATACCTATGGTGACACTGGGCCTTAAACGATGAGTTTGACTTTTACTACTTTGGCAGTTTATAAATTTTGGTGCAGGATACAAGAATGAAATTTAGGGTAAGTACTACTTGTAAAATTTATAAAAGAACATTTCTTCAAGATCAAAGAAAATAATTTAAAGAAACTTATAGAATAGTAAAAAATTTTGGTCCTTGCTGGCTTTAAGTCCAATACTTTTAAATTCTAAATGGACTTTTGCAAGAATAGATGAAATTATGAATAGGTTGGCTAAAATTATTATTGATGCAGAAAACCAAGATTTGGTAAAATATTAAAGGTTTTACTGGATATAATTGTGTTACACTTTTCGCGTATATTCCTAAACTATTTTAAGATAGAGATATACGTATTTTTGGTGAAATAATCCAAAACACTTCCTTCGAGAAGTAGTAACAGCGTGTCTGTATAAACATATCAACATGTCATTCCTATTTTCAATGATAACTTCTTTTTCACATGAAGAACAATGCCACTTAGAAAAGAATGGCGGCATAGCTGCAACACTCACATGTGGTACCTGGATATAATGGGCCCGTTTAGCATGTGTCTTTTGAATCAAAAGTTCCCGCTTGAAGAAACATACTCATTTTAAGACACTTTAAATGCTTAACACACAAAATTAGGAGACAGAAGTATGTGCATGTCTTTCAGGACAGATCAGGGAGAAACGGGATCATCACTCCTGCACGGATGAAGATCCAAACGAAGTTAGATATTTCAGTCAACCACACAAAGTCTTTGGGCCAGTGATTGACAGGAGAATGCAATTCTTATTTTTTGATTTAATCCTCTCGCTCATAAGATGCATGTTAATTATAGAATTGAATTTTAAGAAAAAAGTAGTCATGGCTTATTGCGGAATCTACCAGTACTTTTCAAAAATTTCACTAAATTGATAAAAATTTGTTTTTATTAATATTTGTACATAAAAAATAAACGTTATCATATTTTTTCTATGCTAAATACCTGAAATCTAGGGTAATTTTCAAAATTTTGTATAGGTTTTTTATATATATAAAACAATGAATTAAAATTTGTTTTTAAAATACTCCTACCAGAATTTCTGCGATTACGTACGATTAAAAAAGAAAATTTTTGATAACATTTTTAAAGAGTAAGAATTTCAAATCATAAAATTTTCAAAATTCATGATGGATTTAGTTTTATTTCTTCATATACCAAACTTTCAAATAAAACGAATTTTAAATAACAGTGAAAATTTTGAAAATTACTAGGATAATTCGTGGGATTGTGGGAAAAAATTTCACTCGAATATAGGTGTGCACTTAGAAGCTGGATATTTTTGCTATTAAAAAAGCAATGGGGTTGCGCTAAAATGAAGCAAATTGAAATAAGTTTGATATAAATTGAAGATTTTACGAGTTGAACTGATATGCGCATCTTGAAAGAGCGTGACTGGCAGCAGTTCGTCGGAAGAAAGTGTGGGTGTCTTAGGAGGGGCCGGGCTTTTATCCTCGCAATTTTGCTTAGGTGTCGAGTAGGGTACGTGAGTAAACAAACGAATTTGTTTGAATTGAAAGCAGTTGCTGCCTCCAATAGAAACACGAAAATGTGTCCAAGCATAGTGTTACAAAGCAAACAAATTTAGCCTTTTGGAGAAAGTTTGGAATCATCAGCCTACCCCTGTGTGAATTTTTAATGAAAGAGCCGGTATTCCTCCGAAATCTTCTTTGATTTTTCTAAATTTTTACTAAAACGATAAAAATAATTTCATTGACAGTTTTAAATATGAAAAAATAAAATGATTAAAAATTATTTCTTTTGAGATCCCAACTAATCCCAAAAATTTCGCTAGTTATTTCAAAATTTCATATTTTACCTTTTGAAATATTTGAATTTAAAAATTTAATCATAATGTACTTTTTTAATATCTGAAAAATTGTTAGTTCTTTTCAAAATTTTTACTATAGTTTATTAAAAACTTTGTTTAATCAATAATTTTTTATATGATAAAATAATAAAAAATTTCTAATTTTGAAAATTACTAAGAAATTTCTAAAAAATTCCATGAGATTTCAAAAAAAAGATGGAAATTAATTTTTAATTTTATTTTTCTATATGTTAACATAAGTTTTATCAATTTAGCTCAGATTTAGGATTGGAAAAAATTCTTTTAATCTTTGCTACATTAAATTCTTATGTAAAAGTGAGTTTTTTGAAAAACATTTAATATTTGTTTAAACAATGCAGAATCGCCTGAAACTATTACAAAATGTTTTGCTATTTAAACAGCCTAAATTTTGTGAATGTAAAAGTTTCATCCCAAAGAAGTAAATCTCTCGTTAAATTCATGAGATTTTTGAAGGAAAATTAAGCTATATTTTTTATGTAACCATATTTGTGTTTAAAGCTTTCATTCTATTTTATAAAGTAAACTCTCGAGTCTCTAGAATTCTCAATCCAATTTCTTATTTGTCCAAAATTGATCAATAAACTACAAACTCTCTTGTGTTTTTGTTCTTTCGTCTCTTTCTCATGAATTTTTTTTTATTTTTTGACGAATGTAAAATTTTTGTTTTTTTTAAATCTAAAAATTATCAGCTAATAATACTATTTTTTTCATTTTTATTGTCCCGGTGGTCTTGAAAAAAGAGAAATGAGGAAAAACATATTCTACTAATATGTGCAAAGTGAAATGTGGGATTTATGTTCAATTTTAAGTCATAATAAAGAAGCAAAAATATTTTATTCATGGAATATAAATTTTTGCTTATAAAAATAGTGAATCTCGATGAATTTAAGGTAAAAATAAGAAAATATGTTTGTCTGTCCGTTTAAAAATTTTATTTTAGTTAGGGCATACATTGGAAAGTATTTTGTGTGCATATATTTATTTATAGTTAAAAATAATTTAAATTTAATACAATAAATAAGGAATTGAACAAAAAAAAAGCTAAAAAATTTCACACAAAAATGATATTTATAAAATGAAGGTTTCAAAAATTTATCATTTTAATGAATATCACAATGAATCCATTAAAATTAAAATAATTATAACAAACATAAAAAATTGTAAAAACTGGGCACTTTATTGCTGACTAGTTTCGGAGTATAAACTCCCTTTTCAAAGCAAGTAACATGTGAAATGTGTTTTTTTTAAAAACATTGATAAAGTGACAAAATAATATATTGACCTCAACTTACCCTTAAAATGAAATGGATCCTTTTATTTTTTAAATAGTATTTTTGTGTTAATCTAAGGTATACGAGTGAAAGTAAGCACAAATAACACAATATTTAATTCAATAAAATTTTCATATAAAAAATTTAAGAGAAGACAAAAAAGTTTTGTGTTGATCTTAAATGACCCTTAACCCTATCAGTGATGTAGTTTAGTTTTAAAAAATTAAAAAAGTTATATTAATAAATTGGATGAACCACATCCCTTCAAATTGTGTGACTTTCCTAAAATATCTGTTCATATCAGCCGATAATAAAATACAAGATACAGATAAAAAAGTCTAAGATCATCAAGAAGAATTCGAGAAGGCTTTGAGAACGGGTAAAATCTGTTCAAAATAAATCCTTATTTTTTTTCTGATAAAGATGAGCTGCAAAGAAAGGGTCATCATAAAATGTAAAGCCAAAAGCCAAAGGATGGATCCATATCGAGATACCTACTTTACTGACAAATGAAATATTTTGCGTGAATTAAACACTTAAATTTGGTTTATTAAATAAATTAAGAAAATAATTAGCAGAGAAATTAGAATTTATTTTGAAGTTTATATATTTGACATTGATTGACAGTTTTAATCGATTTTTAACACGTTTAATTGATTTTTATAAAAAATGAGTAAAAACTCTAAATTTGGCACACTTGAAAATGGTATATATGTGTAATAAACTTTTTTTTAAGTGTTTTAATAAAGATTTTAGTTTTTACATGAGCTATCAATTTTTTAACATGTCTGATTGATTTTGATAAAAAAAATGGACATCACCACTGAATTCAGCATAGTTGAAATATACATATCACATTGAAAATATTTATAAATTATTAAAAAATAACACTTTTTTCAATTTGTTACAATTGTGTTCAGGTGGGCAGATTGCATAATGGAAGCAGTCTGATGAGTGTTATAGGCGTCGTATATGTTCATTACAACGTGTATATTCTTTCAGTGGGCATGTTTTTCGAAATATTATGATGCTGAAATATTACTTGCACGATGTGCACAATTCTCTTCCTTACTTTTGTGCAGGCGTTTTTAGAATGTAAACGTCTACATTTGTTTGCTTTGTTACTTTCACGGCTTGCCATCCAGACCAAATCGTGATGCAAAATGAATCAGCGCCTTCCTATCTTCCCTTCAGAGTGTTAAGTCCAGAAGGATTTATTGTTGAAACAATGGAAACTTTCGTAAAAGACGTGTTTACCTTTAGTCTACACTAACTCAGCTCGAACATTTCGCTTGTGTAGAAGAGAAAAAGAGGCATCCCAAGGAAGGCAGACTCATGAAATTCACTTACAATGTTTATTTCCATATTCGCATCACAACGGTGCACGAATGCAGGTTTTAAATAATAAATTACTTGGTTTGTTACTTAGTAATAAAAAGGCTAATTTGTTATTTTTTAAAATGATAATATCCTCTTTAAAAATTATTTTAAATGTTTTTTGCCATAATATCCTAGAACCATAAACAAATATTTCAGGGGTAACGTTGGACGCATTACTAAGAGGACTGTGCTTCGATTCGCAGTCTAGGCGAATTTTTTTAAAGAATTATTTCTTATGACACTTTGGTAATTGACATTGTACTGGGACATATGCCGATCATACCACATTCTCTTTTTGCCACGAAATATCATATATATAAAGTATATATCTTGTGTAACATCATTTTTTCTTTCGATGTATCTTTATTCATTCATTTTCAAATATATAAAGTCAAAAACGATCATTTGTCCATCTTCTCAACATTTTGATTTCATTATTCTTTTTGCTCTGTCATATGATAATATTGGATACACATGTCATCACATTTTGTGTTTATACTCAGTAAAATATCAACACCTTAAAGTTGGCTTTTATTTCATTAATCACAATTGAATAAAAAAAAAGCAAATTCAAAGAGAAATCAACGAATATAAAATGAAAATATGAGCAATGGAATTTATACAAAAAAGTTTTACAATAAAAAATTTTTATCAAGAGAAAATTTCTACGAAGCTTAAAATGCCTAAACACAATTTTGTTCATTTTTTTGATATTTATTCTTATGTTGATGTGTATAAGTAGTCATCGTTTATTCACGAAACCAAAATCTATGTCCAAACACCATTTTAATTCAATACTAAAAGTTTTCTACAAAATTTTCAATATGGAAAGATTGTGGGACCGACAAAAATGCGTATCTTTCTTTAAACTTCAATTTAACCCATTCATGTGCACAAAACTTAATTCATTTTATTTCACAATAAATAAAACCTTGTTTTGATTTCAGAAAAAGCATTTACTGTATTAAAAATTTTTTATTTTGTTTTTTTAACATGTTTGTTTAAACCAGAGGTACCCAAACTTTTCTAACTTCTGGACCCCTGGGCCTTTTTTTGGTCACCATCGACCCCTTATTCGACTATGCTGAACTTCGTTTATTAATACAAATTTTTAAAAGTTAACCATTAGTTTAACAACTCACTGTGCTAGCTTAATTCTGATTTTGATCTTGAATTAAATGGAAAAAAATAAAAGGTTTTATTGGGGGAATTTTAAATCGAATTTCCAAGCAAAATAAAATTGAATTGAAATGAATGTTGCACAAAGAAAGGTAAACTAATGTTTTCGATATGAACGATGAGTTTGATGGTTTGCAAGCAGTTTGTCAATATTTGGTTTCAAGTTGGTGAGATTCAATCTCAAGTCTCTACACGTTGGACAATTTGTGATCTGTTTTGCTTTTTTTGTGAAAGATTATTAACAACGCTGAAACCCTTCTCCACTAGGTACGAAGATGGAAAAGCAATCAATAGTTTGTTTGCAATAGCCCATAATTTGGTATAAGCAAAAGGAATTTCTTTTTAGAACCAAAACTGCTGATAACCTTTTTAAAAAACACCTTAAGCTCTTCTTTACAGCGAATTTCAATCAGTTCTTCTTGTAATGCGATATTTTCTACTTCAGATTCATCAAATGGGTTTATTAGCCAATGAGGTATGTTCAGAGTTAAAATGTCATCAAATCTAACTTTAAAATCTTCATGAAGAGCATTTAAATATTGGAGGTATACCAAAAAGTTATCATCTTCAACTGTCTATGATAAATTTGGAAACTGAGAAAGTTGACATTTTCCAATATTTTGTTTCATCAAGTTAATTTTGCCAAGAAAAGTTTCAACAATATACTTTGTCTTAATTAAATTCAGTCTGTCTCTTTGTAATTGCAAGTTGACATCATTATATTTAGTGTACAAATCACTTAAATAAGCAATATCTACTTCGAATTTAATCAGGTTTTCTGTGAATTTGCTACGAATCTTGTTAATGGCATTTATGAAAAGTTGAAGAGAATCATGAAGTCTGGCATTCAATGTTTTCGCTACTAAATGGTGCTTGTGAATGACGCAATGAATTGCAAAAACTACAAGCTATGAAACCACGATACCGACAAAACATTCATGGTGCTCTATCTACAGCTGCTGCTAAAATATTTGATAATGGAATCGATTTTTGATTACAAAAGTCTTTCAAAACATTAAATATGGTTTTGCCTTTACTATCTGTAAGCAAACTTTCAGCAAAGAGCAGCTCTTCATACATCTTTTCGTTGAGGATAAAGCGGGCATAAGCCAATAAAAGTGCTTAATTGTTAGGCAAAATAGATTCATCGAGTTGGATAGAAAACTTATTTGTTCGCAAATGAGTACACAGAAAACTCTCAACATCAAGACTCATTTCATCAAAACGCCTTTCAACTGTGTTGTTGCTTAATGGAATTTTTTCTGTGCATTATGTGCAGATCAATACCAAAACAGTTGTTAAAAGCTCTTCAATTGCAGGAATGATTAATTGCTTCCCGGTAGTATGGTTTTTCCCAGATTTCGCTATAAGCATTGCAAAATTATATGATTTTTCTTGAGTTTGAAGCAAGCATCTTATCCACTGTAACCCTTTTCACATGTTTTCCTTTCAAAGTTTTGAAGTAAGACAGATTACAACTTTTTTTATCAGGATGACATCTGTTCAGATGATCTTTAAACTTGGGCGGCTTCATTGGGTCGTTGATTTTGTTAAGTGATGATATATCTAAAAGTTGACATGAGGGGGGAGGGGGTTGATATTTATCAAAAAAAGGTTGACATCAGTTGTGAACGACCCCTATCGACAAGACTGAATATGCATGTAAGTAGACCCCCTTTCACAAACAATAGATCCCCCGAAAAAAGTTTTTCCTGCATAGACCCCTAACTATTTATATCGACCCATGGGGGTTTATATAGACCACTTTGGAAAACAGTGGTTTAAACGAACATTGGGCTTAAAATTTCGAGTTTATATTATAATGAGAGAAAATATTAACAATGACAAATATTATCAAGAAGAATGATATTCCTTAAAACAAAGCTTTAGGTGTAAAAAAATTTAGCATTTCGAACACCGGAAATGCGCAATTGCAATTCTTACACCTCCCTTCTTTTTGATGATGCTCGATGATATGATCCAATCTGTCAAATATTTTTTCTTTTGCAGCAAAAGTTTTTTGGTGTTCTTTAGAATTTTTATATAAAAGACTTTTTGCTAGAGATGTTCTGAAACTACTCAAAGTTTCGCTGTTTTCTTTCATAACGTTTCTTTTCAATATCCAATCATTCACTATAGAGACATCAATTAGATGAAGAAAGAGTCTTTTAATTAGAGTTGGTCTTTTAAATTAGTTCTAACTCTACTAACTTGACCATTTAATAAGTCCACGCCACCCATCGTGTCATTGTAAAATTTTACAATATTTTGACACAAAACTTCAATTATGTTTTTTTCCTTCTAGAATATCTAGTGACATTGCAACTTTCAGAACCAAAATCTAAAGAACTCAAAACGTAATTGGGTTTGTTATCATTCCATGCAACAAGAGATAAATCATTAGAAGCTTTAAAAAATTGAGAATTTCCCTTTACTTCTTTGATGTACTTTTCATTGACTGGATTATTTACAACTCTGTTAGATCTGACAGTTCCAGCACAAAATATATTATATTTAACTTTCAGGTATTCAAAAAGATGCAGAGATGAAAAAAATTGTCAACTGTTATGGATATCGGGATAATTTCTTTGTATCTTTGAGAAATTATTTCTGCAAAATAGTTGACAACGTTGCCAGCTACACCAAATTCATAATCAGATTTGGCTTTTTCTGCTCTTCCTGGGTAAGGTTCCAAAGAAACACAATATCTGTTTTTTAATGTAAGGCACCATGTTTTGAAACCAAATCTAATTGGTTTCATTCGAATAAATTGTTTACACGAATGCCTAGCAAAATAAGGTACTATCGTTTCATCAATGGAGAATGCACTCAGGTGAATATTGAAGAAATTTGGAATTCAACTTATCATACAACATTCTTACCTTTTTGTATTTATCTTCGTCTTCTGTCCACATATTAGAATTGTGAAAATGAAACTTTGAAAACAGACTTTCAAATTTTTTTTGGGAAATTGCTTGAGATATGAGTGAATTTTTTTTCAATTCACAGTTACTCCAAAAGTCTCTTCTTTTATTGAAAGGAAGAACTCCTGATACAATTATGACACCAAATGTTGATAACAATTCTTTTTTGAAAACTCTTTTTGTGAATACTTACAAGTTTCGAATAATATTGTATCTAAAATATCTTCACTTCAGAAAAGACTGAAAAAGTCAATATCTTCTGATTTTTCGAAGAAAAAATCAAAATAAGGTGTTGAAGATTGAAACTTGATGTTTGAGATCGAATTACATTTTGCCCAGGATAAAGATACTTATAATTTTTTCTTGGCTCGAACATTATTGGATTTACTTTATTGATCTTTATTTTTTTATGACGTTCAACATCATTCGAAAGCATTTCTTTAAGCGATCAACATCATAATTTTCCTCTTCTCCAGATTCACAGTCTGTTCTTTCATCGTTTTCAGGAGGCTTCAAAATCACGCTTAGTGATTTATGAATGTCATCATCCTCTTGATTCAACAATTCATCGATTATATCATTTAGTCTAAAAAGATTATGTAATTCGAACGTAGTATCCTATGTAAAAATATGTCTTATAATGTTAACATTTAAGAGGCAAAGTTCGTTATAACGAACATCAATTTTTACAATAAAAAAAGAACTAAAAGTGTAAGAAAACCAAAAAAATGATAAAACCTTATTTTCCAATTTTCAATTCTTCATTTTTATCTCTGACAAGTTTGGATTATTAAAAATGTTTTTATCGTGTACTAACCTGTGCTAAATATGTCACCCTATTTATAAAAGTTTACTTTAGATTGGAAATAAATAGAATTATTGAAGCAAGTTTAATAGCTTTTAAAATTATAAAGCGTTCTGGTTTCCAAAATAAACTAAAATAAGTGCCAAATAAATATGAACTAATAAAGTTATTGATTTTATAAAAGTAAATTCAGAAGTAAAATGCCTTTGTTTAAATAAAATTTTTTGGAAGATACATTTTAATGTATCTCCAGTGATGAACTATGTTCATCAACTGATCTTCAACTACCAACTAGTTGTGTACTTGTAGTCGAAAATTTTTACACCAAAAAAATTTATTTGAATAAAGACATTTTACTTCTGAATTTACTTTTTATAATTTCAACATCTTTTTCAATGACTTAGTGACATTTCATTTATATATTCCTGATTTTAGATGGCGTTAAAATTTTTATATATTTAAACTTTCAAATATTTTTAACTATTTTTTCCAAATTTAAAATTTTTATGAGTTTTCTGATTTATTTATTTTTGAAAATTTGATTTTTTAAAAAATATCTTTTTCAATTTTTGATATGTAAGTAAAAATAGAAATAAGAAATTTTTAAATAAAAAAATGCACCTAAAATAATAAAATTTTTTTAAGGAATAGAGATGATGATGAAACTCGTATATATACCTGTTAGACTTCTGACAGTGATTCTTCTACTTTTCTGAATCTTTTTCTTTAATGGCGCAGACCTTTGGACTTTCTTTCATCAATTGAGTCTTTGAAGGTGTTTTGTGCAAATTTAATAATAATAATAATTGTTTCGTTCTATCAAATTTTTTATGTTGATATTTTTTAAGATCAGTAAAAAAGTTACAAATTTAAATGTTTCATATGGCGTTTTGTTTCTGCCTAAAAAATTCAAGGGTAGAATTTTCAGATCACATAGTATAAAAAAACTCCTTCATATTTTATCAAATAACCCACCTTTATAACCAAGAAAACTAAATTTATTTCTATTCCTTAACACTTTTAGTGAGAAGCGTTAAACACTCGCCACTCATTTTCTCCAACTAAAAAAGTATTGTACAAAATTGGCAATCATATGCCCTTAAATTTCGTGACGTTTCCTAAAATCGCTCGCTACATCTTTGATACCATTTTAATCGTAGTTGAATCACCGTTTCACCCAAAAACTCTCAATCAAAAATTAACATTTTCAACTTTGATATTATTTGTAGTTAACCTAATAACATATGGTCTAGATTAGATCACAGAAATTCCTAGAATCGTATTCAGAATTATAATCATTTTAAAAAACCAAAATCAGACATAGAGAACGCCAAAATGTGATTCTCTCGGTAATCGTAGCGATGGAAGCTTCGCTGTTATCGAGCAGAGTTTCGTTATAAAATAAGAACTAATCTCGACAGTACCTTCTGAGCATATAGAGTAGAAACCACAGGTAGAGGATTTTCATTTTCACTGCCATAACTCTAGTAAAGCTGTCATTTAGTGTTTTACAGATATGACGAACACCTATATGCATATTTCATTTAATCATGCATCAGGCAGGTGATGATCCACCATGCCACTGGAATCGAAAGCAATCAATCTTTCCACAACTAGCTAAACTCGCTTGTAAATATCTACACATATGTTTTTTACTAATTAGAATCAGAATTAGAATCGTATTTTGAGAATCAGAGTCAAAATATTCTGAGAATCAATTCAGAATCGGACCTAACCAGGCATCAAGAATATGTTTTAAGCTGATGATAAGATTTTCGTTACTGCATCTTCTGAAGATTTGAATTAAAGTTTGATAATGAAAAAAAGTTTTAAAATATAAACACCTAAAAATTAATAATGAAAAAAGAAATGGTTATAAGCGGAAGATTTATTGAAAGCACAATAAGAATATCATCCATTGATCCCCGTGGAGTTTTTAGCCACTTCTTCTTATTGGAGTCGAAAGAAAAATGTTATAATAAGTTTTGGTGCTATACTCGTTGCACGTCTCTTCTTCGACTTCAAAGCTTTTAGAATCAAATTTAATTTTAAATTTATATCTTACACGAGACACATTTTTTTTCATCATTCCATTTTAAAAATGCATTAACCCGTTAACGCCCAATGTCGACTATAGTTGACTTTACAAAAATAAAATTACAAATCTTCTGCTTTACATTAGATATCGTCTGATTATTCTGGTCGTTAACGGGTTAAAAAGAATCTTTTGATTTAGCACAGAATAGGCCTATTCACTTAATGATAAGATTGATTTATTTTGAAAGAATTGTCTTAGCTTGTGTCATCTTTCGGAAACTTGTTAAGTCTAAATTTATTCTTTTGAATAAAATAAATTATCTGGGTATTGCACACTCCCGAACTTTGCACGTAATTCTTAATCTTAACTTTATCGATGTATATAACCAGTTTTCATCAAGAGTGGATTTGTATTTTTTCTTAAATGATATTGGCATTTTTCATTTTCATCATATACTGCTGAAGATTCATCTCTAACTTTGTTTTCAAAGAGTTTTTGCTGTTTTGTTGTATCTTCAAACGGCTTCTAAGGACTTTGATCGTTACCTCCAGACATTTCATTCCTTTCTTTGTCTTTGATGGAGAATCGCCAATTAAACAAGTTATATTAATTTTAATTGAAATTTACATTATATAATTATTCTCTCTTTCGTTTTTTAAAACATTTTTTAAGATAAACTTACTTGATTTAAATAATGAGTCAAAAAATAAATCAAAACCCCAAAAGAATGTTTAATTTAAACTGAATATAGAATGGGCAAATTTTAGCCGATATATATATATAACAGTAGCGTATTTAGAAATTTTATTTGGAGCAGGAGAATTTAAATTAAAACTTAAATAGAACATTACTTTTTTAAATATGAGATCTTTATTAAATATTGAAAATATTGTTTTTTCTGTTAAGTTTTAAATATTGAAAACTCAGCAACAAGAAGCTACCCCATTCAATCTGTTACCACGCATTGTGGACTTAAGATAAGAAGAGACTTTTATGCAAAAGCAGCTAAATACATACGAATATTGTTTGATTTATATATTTACGCCTTCTTTCAAATAAGGGTGTAATTAAAATATCTCTCCTCATATTTACAAAAATACAATATATTGTATTTGACTCGATTTGGTTTGAAAAAAACTTTAAAGCATCCAAAAAATAAGGCACATCTTCAGCCTTCTATAAAGTATTATACAAATATGCGTATTAAATCAGGAAAAATAGAAAGACAAGACCAAACCCAAAGCTTTGTACTCCATTGACGATTAAGAAGCTAGCATTGTAGATTACGTTGCGATTGACAAACTTTATGCAGTACCAAACGATGAAGGGACTGTCAAAAAGGACTAAAACCAAGCCGCAAAGAACTAAAGAGCGTCTCGCCTTGAGTCTGAACATCTGCGCGTCGTCTAATCCTCTGAGGTAGGTTATCTGAAGGAAGTTTGAAAATCGGATCGCCATGTAGACGAAAAGACAGTTAGGAATAACGTATGTAATTGTGATGAGAATCAGATAGCAAGACATCTCGAACACTGAGAGTCGTTTTAGAGATTCATGGTAAAATTGCAATGAATACCACGCTTCGGAAGACATGATTATCTTTCCGAGATACTGATGGTACTGCCAAATTAGCAGAGATCCAAAGTATACTGAAGGAATTACAAGACTTTCAACGGAGAAGAAAATCAAGCAATGGTTGTTTCTGTACACCAAATGAAAGTAGCTTAGAAGCCAAAAGCACTTGAACATGAAATGGAAGGCGTGCAATAAGTAATACTTGAAGTAGGTATTCACGAAGACCCACCAAAATGAGGTTATGAAGGCACTTTCCATAATTTTACCGATGTCGTTCACCACAATCACCAAGACAATGATTTGGCAAAGCATATGCACGTACAACGCCTGTCTCAGTTAAAGCTTTACCATTCTCTCAAGCTTTCTTACTTTTTTACAATAGTACGGATAGGATATGAGGGAGGCAACGAGAGAAAAGACGGATAGAGAAAGGCGGATGTATAATAAGACCGAAGAAATCGTGCTCTGTGTGTTGTGATACATTCTCAATTTGTGGAAGGGGCATGAATTTTACAAACATGATGAATAATTAAATAGCGAAACAAGCTCTCTCATAAATATGAGAAAGAAAATTTGATGGAAAATGATTTACTTATATGTGAATAGAAGCATTTATCTTTTGTTCACAAATTGATTGGTGCATACTATACCTAACTATTCAAAAACGGCTCCTTTTCAGTACCACTTTACATTTCATTTGGATGTGTAATTATAAAGATTTCATGAATACCTTACCGTAATTGTAGTAAAAGAAATATATTTCTTGAAAGAGACCCAAACACATATAGACACACACATACCTACATAGATATTTAAACACAAAAATATCTGAAAGTCAACTGGCTTACTCGAGTCAAAATCATTCCTGGTTTCGTCATCTTTCTAGGTTTGCATAATGTATTTGGAAAAATCATCAAAGCGGACAGATGTTGTTCGAGTGATTCTGTATTTGAAAATCTAATGTTTCCGAAATGAACTCTAAACTGTAAAAATATTTCTGTACATAACACCCTGTATCTTGTATCTCAATGCTGCTTATAATGAATGTATTTGTTCTTGAAGTTTTGTGAGAATAAAATAATGTAAGTGAAATGTATTTAATTGCATTTTCAGAGTAGTTGAATCCAACACGACAGGTAGGTAACCTAATTTTATATTAAAAATTATTATCAAATCTGAATTTTTTATTTCCAATAAAGAAGACTATGAAATCTAAGTAATTCTATTCGTA
The DNA here is from genome assembly GCA_030549495.1 of Nectonema munidae. NCBI lineage: Eukaryota > Metazoa > Nematomorpha > Nectonematoida > Nectonematidae > Nectonema > Nectonema munidae. The sequence continues at coordinate 18,964 of JAUIRK010000236.1, read as the reverse complement.
TTTCATTCATAATTCTATGAAGGAGTTCCTACAAGTGGCAGACCGAGGAAAACCGGGCGAAAGGTGGAAAATGAGGATTTAAGAACGTTGAACTCGAACATCGAAGATCCCAAAAACAGAACCTAATATATGTATCTATGTAGGTTCGAGTTTTTTACTTTCTTGATTTTTATTGAAACCTAGATAAACTTTAAATTATTTTAAAAGTTTCATAATACAACAAATTTTAAGTGTAGCTGATGTTTAAGTTTCAACCCAAATACCGATGTAGTATTGAAAGAAAAAGTAGTAGTAGGCGGCGTAGAATTAGAAGAGGTTAAACAATTTTGTTATTTAGGTGAGGATTTAGACAAAACAGGTAGTGTAAGCAACTCTGTAGAACATAGAATACAACTAGCTTGGAAAAAAATTAAAGCGTTAAGTGGTATTTTATGCAATAGTATCTTTTCGTTAAAATTAAGGGTTTTTTATAGAAGTTGTATTAGGTCCAGTTTAGTGTATAGTGGCAGAGGCGTAACTAGTGGGGGCGCCAGGGGCGGTCCGCCCGGGCGGCAGATTTTAAGGGGCGGCACTTTGTCCTAAGGTCATTTGTTAAAATATTCCATTTAATTTTTAGTTTAAATTTTCTGTTCAATTTAATCGATTCCAGTTTTTTGTGACTGTTTTAATTTTAGTGGAGGGGGTCAAAAAGGCACCCCCCGTCACTGATAGGGTTAACGGGTCCAAATTTTAGTATAAAAGTTGCAATCAAATCTGAGCTCTTTTTTGGCTTTCAACGATTTATCTATCCTTAAAAGGACGGAGTAGGGCTTTTTTGGCTAGTAAATATTTAAAATCTCTTCTTCTGATAGAAAAATATAGCTAGTCGATATGCTAACTTGATGGTATTTTATTTTTTTTAATGGGTTTTAAAGATAAAAAGAAATATAAAATTTTCACCACATGAAAAAATATTTATAGTAATTTATACAAAATTTAAATTTAACGCCATCTAAAATTAATATGTTTTTATGAAAAACTTAAGTTGTAACCTTAAACAAGTTATAAAAATATAAATTTGAAGTGGATTTCAAATTTAGAATTTTTTCTGAGGATTATTTTTGAAACACATAACGTTCGAAAATCATGTTTCTATTATTTCCTTCGCTTTGGGTATTATAGCAAGTCTTTCATTATTAGCTAATAACAAAACAAACAAGCGTACGAATATGTAGTTTTGTGAAAAAAACTATATTATTCAATATTTAAAACTTTGTTTTCATAAATTTGTTTTCCATAGTGCAAAATATTATATATAAAAAATTAAAAAGAAGAACTATAATATTTTTTTTATTTACAAAGAAAAAAGAAGTAACAAAACAAACAAACGTATGATTATGTAGTCTTGTGAAAAAATTATATTGATCACTATTCAAAACTTTGTTTTTATAAATTTATTTTTCTACAGTGCAAAATATTTTATAAAAAGTAAAAAAGATTAAAAAAATTAGATAAGCTTTTTAGATCGATTTGTTGAACAGCGCATGGTTGCGTACTTGAATAAAAAAATGAAGAGAATGGACTCCTTATTGAATTTGTGTCATGGTATTATCTGGGTAATAAAAGACACATCATACAACGCAGAAATAAATCAAAATATGATTTCAAACACAAAGAACTCTTACTTGATATTGATTTTTTATCGAGAATACGCATGCGGCTAGAGTGACCTCAATTGTTCCATTGACTACACGAACCATATATAATTGTCTATGCATTTGTTATCTTTTTTCTCACCACATTTGGTAAATAATTCCTTGGCATGAATGAATAGTAAAGAATCGCGTATAGATTACACAAAACTCTCTCTCTTGCTTTATTTGTGTATGTGTAATAATTCATATTAGTGAATGAAAGGAAAATACACAAAACAGTATATTAAATTAAATTACGCGACTTTTCAAAGTAAAATAAAATATTTATTATTTACTTCAAATTTTCGATCTTTACGATCTTTTTCAAGAACTAAAATACAAATATAAAAAGTTAAACAAACGAGAATGGCATATCAAAGAACATATGTATAAGGAGTGATTAAAAGAAAAAATAGATACTTGAGAGGAAAAAGTCAAGAGGTGAGTAAAAGAAAATGATGTAATGTTTAATGAAATGTAATGAAGCCAAAGGTTTGTGTGATTTTATTGCTTTAATTGTTTTAATTGTTGTACGGTGAGAAATGTTACATTGTGTGCATGTGAAGAGTTGATATGGGAAGACATGGGTTACTGCTTACAATTGAAGTGATTATTAATGGCGGGTGATAGTGTTTTTATATAGTATTCCTCCATGTAGATGCGTTGGAGGTAGTTAGGCGCGATGTCAAGTATTTGCATTTTTAAGTTTGTGGAATCGGGAGAGGTGTGGGGGTGCTTTTTGTGATAGTGAAACCCCATAGATTTCAGCTTACGTTTATGCTTTGCGTCGTTGGTGTGTTCTGTGAAACGTATTATGGATGGTCTCATTGACTCACCTATACAACACTCATTGCAGAGGAGACATTCGATTTTGTAAATTATGTTCTTCGTTTGGCATTGATTATTTTCAATGCGGTCACAAAGTGCAGAGTGACGATGTAATTGTTTATTACGAGGTTCGTGGGATAGGAAGTTTTCAATCGTGATAGTTGTTTTGAAGAAGCATTTGATAGGTAGTGAAAAGGTTTTTATTGTTTTTTCAATTTTCCGCCTAATAGCATTCGGAACAGGGGGTATAATTAGTGGAGTTAAGTGAGGTTTAAATATATAATTTTCATTATTGAAGAGATATCTGATATCACAAATAGGATCTTGGTGGAAAAGTTGATCTTTTTTCCATTTGTTGAGTAGATGTTTAGTAGATCTTCTCTTGAAATGAAATTTAACACCCTCATTCTCAACAAATCTCTCAAAGGCTGCTTCAATCGCCTTCATAAACTCCGTTCCGAGCACATAAACATCACTTACAGAATCCTCAACAACAAATTATTCACACAAGGTCTAACCTTCATTTTTAAGTTTTCAAGCTTTATTGTACGTTACCGTAATCATATCAGCCACATTAAATCGAAAAAATTAAAGACTCTTATATATAACAACAATCAGAAATCAAAAGACAAAAATGTAAAAAGTCAAAATTCTACTGATAGTCAACAAGCTGAAAATTCACCTTCACCTACAAATACTCCCACACAAATGTCTGTACTTAAATACACTAATTTATCTGATCTAAAAATATCACCTGATACCATCCTGAACAAAGGTCCAAAGTTTGCTTTTCACAATTCTAACCCAAAGACAAAACTAAACATACTTAGTTCATTATTCAAATCCAAACACACCCTACTTTGGAAAGATTTCTTTGCACAATCATCTCAAAGTCACAACAACCCTTCCCTGAATTCAAAGAAGTTTCACTCAAACCCTTTTCATCAAACACACAAATTCAACACTTCTACAACAAAGTTTGATGATGCATTCGGACACCTCGAACAAATTATCTCTTCTATTCCAGATAGGAACTTGCAAGCACCTCTCAATTTTAAACGAAAATATCTTAGGGAACTCAAACTCTTAAAGAAAAACAAAAACTACAAATTATGCAAATCAGATAAAGGAGGTGAAATGTGCGTCTTGAGCACTGCCACTTACAATCAAGAAATCCACAAACACCTTTCTAAAGATACTTTATTTCAAATAATCCGTAATCCAATTACATTCACCAACTCAGTTATTAAACAAGCTAACATTTTAACTCGAAAACTAAATAACTATGATATCATCTCCAATCGCACCATGAAGGATCTCTTGGTCTGCAACACACATCCTGCATCCATATATGGACTTCCAAAAACCCACAAACCAACAGATCCAAAACCATTAAGAACCATCGTCTCTGCAGTTGACACACCAACCGAACTGTACACTAAAAATAAAAAATTAAAAATTTAATTTTTGAAAATTAAAAATGTTCAAATCAAAAAATATTTATTCTTTTTAAATATATCGTTGGCTCCCCTTACTTTTAAAATTGAAAGATAAACCTAGTCTTTAATAATTAATTTTTATCAAATTATGCACATACGAAACTAAAAGTAAGGGGAGCCAACGATATATTTAAAAAGAATAAATATTTTTTGATTTGAACATTTTTCGATTCTTTGATTATTCGATAATAAATATTTTTTGATTTTAACATTTTTCGATTCTTTGATTATTCGACAAATATAATATTTAAAATTGTTCAAATTGCAAAGTATAGGTAATAACTTTTGTAACATCGTATGAGGTAGCAAAATATGAACAGAAAGTTTGATATTTTTTGATTTTTTAAAGAATATTTTTCGATTCTTTGATTACAGAATTTTATTTTGATTATTTGACAAATATAATATTTAAAATCGTGCAAATTGCAAAGTATAGGTAATAACTTTTGTAACATCGTATGAGGTAGCAAAATATGAACAGAAAGTTTGATATTTTTTGATTTTTTAAAGAATATTTTTCGATTCTTTGATTACAGAATTTTATTTTGATTATTTGATAAAATATATTATATAGGTTGGAGATGAATTATCGCGGTATACAGGTTGGAGATGAACCAACGTAGTATACAGGTATAATGTATATAGGTAATAACTTATGTAGCATCGTCTCCCCGAATGAGGTATATCAAATCTTACATCTAGCAGAATGTGAACAGAAAGTTGAACATTGTCTCCCTAGTTATTGTACATGGAATAGAAACCATCGTAGTATACAGGTTGAAGATGAATCATCGTAGTATACAGGTTGGAGATGAATTATCGTAGTATACAGGTTGGAGATGAATCATTGTAGTATATAGTTTGGAGATGAATCATCGTAGAATACAGGTTGGAGAAGAATCATCGTAATATACGGGTTGGAGATGTATATATATATACTTCAAATATGAATATATGTATACGAACATTTATATTTTAATTGTATGTTCAATCTATGTATTTATATATATAGGCATGTTTTCATAATAACACTTACTATAATTACTGGATATATTACAAATTAGAAAATATGAAATGAAGTACTGAATGTTTGCTGTTTTTTTTATTATCGGGATTTCATCTTAGCGGCTCCATCAGGCCTTTTGAAAAATCCGAATTTTGATGTAATTGTTTATTGTTTATTACATAAGTGTCTGAGCCAATCTGCACCATCGGAAAGGTTTTTTTTATTACACTTTATAATTTGTTATTTTTTATGCATTTTTTCTTGAATAAATCTTTCTTTCTTCTTCAAGTTTCCCCTTAATAAAATAGGGTATGGCGAGGGTGTTGGAGAATTTTTACAATCCGCGCAAGGCTCTATTTTGTACTATACACATATATTATTGCAATTCAAGCTCTGACCGATTCTTCCAAAATACATTTTTTTCTATATTTTTAAAAAACTGTTAATCTTCTTTATATAATAGAAGAACATAGTAAATCAGAAGGTGTTATAGAGAATTTTTTCCTGGACACATGTTTGCTAATACACTAGTGTGCTGTGGCACAATGGTTTTGAAGAGACGTGTAAAATACATGCCATTCTAAAATGATTTATTGTACTAACGGGATTGGGATCAAATAAAGAAAATGGAAGAAATATACTCAAAATGGCCATTTTTACCAAAAATTGGAACTTTGGAATTAGATAAATCAGTTCGTCATTTATTGCAATAAATAAGTTTATTATTAAGCAATTGAAAGGCAATATCCTTGAGTATCAAAAGAATCAAGAGAACACTGGCTTCTTTGTTAAAGTTTTACATTAGAAAAATCAAAATTTCAAGTCTAAGGCTTGAAATGATTAGGCCTGATAATTTTTTATATGAAATTTCATCATGTTTTATGATGTTAACGGACTTGTATACAACTGTAACGAGTTAAAATTTATTAAATATAAAATATTGGCATAGCGTCATAAAAAATTTTTTACAATAAAACAAAAAGACTTATGAAGATATGCTATAAACAATCTCGCTTCCTTCATGTATTGATCATTTATATTCCCAAAATATATTTTCTTGAAACCTAATAAGACGTTCAATAAAGAGAGATCATTTTTTGAATCCGCTTTTTGTTATATCCTTTATATGGAGCTACACAAAAGTTTTACCAGATAAATCTTCTGCTCTCGTTCAACCTTTGAAAGGTTTATAAAAATGATATGATTTCAAGCGTTCGTTTCTTCTGCAATTTCATTTTTGTCAAACAAGAATTTATTTATATTCTTTATCAAAATTGATAAAATTGGGGGGGGGGGGGCGTGAGTAAGGTTGGTTAGGTACTGGGTTTCGATAACTCAAGGTCTTGGGTTCGATCCCGCATCAAGCCTACTTTCTCATAGTTTGATACAAGCGGCGCAATTGTGCCTTCTCGATGACCCCACGATACATTTACCTTATAAGATATATTTATTGCTAATTGTACTTTCATCTTTGGCGAAATTTTCAGATCAATCAATATTTTATTTCTAAAAAATTATTATCGTTTAAATCTTATAAATTTTTCAGTGAAAATATCTTGAAAGCATTTTAAATCTTTCTTTTCAACTCTTCATGCTTGGCAGGTATCATTTTTCTATATGTTGTAACATTCGTTAAGGTTATTATTTTTAGAAGTTGCATTTCGCCGAAATTTTTCTTTTACAAGAGAAATAAAAAGTTGCCATGTTCTATAAATATCCATCTGTGAACGTGTAAAAAAAGCATATTTTCGTCTAAACACACTGAATATTAATCCAATGAACATTGGTCAAAAAATACTTTCGTTTAAATATATTAGGCATTACTAAGACCCATCATGCCAAACTATCATCTCAATCCATTAAAAGAAAAGAACAAGGTATAATAAAAAAAGTAACTAAAAGAGAAAAGGCATCTGGCTATATACAAAATACGCTTTAACTCAAGAAAATAATATTACACAGACATGAAACTTTGATTTCTTAAGTTCAAGGCATACATATATATCTAACACTTGCAAATTACATGCTTTTCAGACATCTTACCTAATATTTTATGAGCAAGCTTGTCTTTAAGTAAAATCAAATAAAAAAAGACATATATGGTCCAAAGCCATTAGAAAAGATATAAAAACGAAAAGTATGTTTTAAATCCTTAAAATCGATATAATCAATCATATTAATGGATATAACACTTTGCAAAATTTATTATCAAAAATTAGCAAGTTTTGAAAAATTCAAGGTTCGGAAACAAAGAAATTGCTCGGATAAGTGAGTGTTCCGATACTTGAAAATATTTTTTTCTTTAGGTAGATACGTCAGTTGTTAGGATGCGCGAAAATCCCGATCCTCGAGATGTCTCTACGTTCAGAGGCAGATTCAGACAGGGCGTTGAGAAATTGAGAAATTTAAAAAAAAAAAACCCAAAGAACTAACTATACCTAACTGATATCTCTGAAAATATAACGCAATTAGTGGAATAACTTAACTCAAAAAAAAGAAGCTAAAAAAATCATTGCGGTATCAAAAGCAAGGGAAACAGACAAAATGTACGAGGCACTTGATAGTAAGAATGGTGATAAGCAAATTTTTAAACTTGCAAAGGCTAAGCAAAGAGATATCAAGGAATGTGGAAATATCGACATTATAAGGGACAAAGAAGGAAAAATTCTTTTTAAAGAAAGAGAAATAGAGGAGAGATGGAAAGAATATTTTGAAGATCTGTTAAACGTTGAAAACGAGCATAATTGCATCGTTGCAGGTACAAAAATTGAAGGTCCCGAGCTAGGTTTGGAGGAAAAGGAATTATATGAAGCAATAAATAAAATGAAAATAAATAAAGCAACAGGATCGAGTGAAGTAAGTGTAGAAATGATAAAAGCTGGAGGAAGAGAATGCTGGAAGATGATGAGTAGATTATTGGAACAGATTTGGAAAGAAGAAAAAATGCCAGAAGAATGGACTAAAAGTCTTATTGTTCCAATTTACAAAAATAAAAAAGATGTGTTAAACTGCGAAAATTACCGGGGCATAAAACTAATAGAACACGGATTAAAACTTCTGGAAAAAATTTTGGCTGAACGTTTAAGAAATCAAGTTAACATAAATGATAACCAGTTTGGATTTATGAGAGGAAAGAGTACAGTAGATCCTATATTTATAGTTAGACAGGTGATGGAAAAGAGACTTGAAGGAAATCAGCCTTTATTCTGCGGTTTTGTAGACCTAGAGAAAGCGTATGATAGGGTTCCAAGGGATGTTGTGTACTGGAGTCTAAGAGAAAAAGGTGTAAGTGAAAAGTTAGTGAGACTAGTTAAGGAAACCTATAGAAACTCTAAAACTTCCATCAGAACAATGAACGGATACTCACAGGAATTCGACATAAAAGTAGGGTTACACCAAGGTTCTGCATTGAGCCCTTTTCTTTTTGCAGTTGTTATTGATGAAATCTCCAAAAATATAAGAAAAGAAGGAGTAAATGAACTTTTGTTTGCCGATGACTTAATAATTATGGCAGATAGTGAAAAAGAATTACAGGAAAGACTAAGTATATGGCAAAAAAGTCTCGAGGAAAAAGGCCTAAAGTTGAATGCAGGCAAAACCGAAGTGATGAAGGTTAGTAGAAATGACAAGACTGAGATAAGGATAAAAGACGTGCATGGAATTGAGTTAAATCAAGTTAAAGCGTTCAAGTATTTAGGATCAGTTATTGAGATGGAAGGAGGATGTTGTAAAGACGTTCAGTCGAGATTGAATGCCAGTTGGGCAAAATGGAAAGAGGTTAAACCTGTTCTAAACGGTAGAAGACTAGCCATGAATTTAAAGGCCAAGGTATATACATCAATAGTTAGACCCGTCATGACTTACGGATCAGAATGTTGGTGTCTGAGAAATAATGAAAAGAAAAAGCTAGAAGTGTCGGAAATGAAAATGCTGAGAATGATGCTGAACGTTACGAGAAAAGATAGGATTAGAAATGAAGAAGTGAGGCATAGAACAAAAGTGACGACGAGTGTTGTAGATGTAATGGAAAGAAACAAGATGAAATGGTATGGACACGTGCTAAGAAGAAAAAGCGATGAAAAAATAAAGATAGCGTACGATGCGCCTGTACAAGGAAAGAGAAAAAGAGGAAGGCCAAGATTGAGATGGAGGGATGATTTGAAAAGGTCCATGGAAAAATTTGCATTGAAAGAAAGCGATGCGAAGGACAGAAACCTATGGAGAAACAGGATCAAGCCATCGACCCCCATTTAGGGGATAAGATGATGAAGAAGAAGAAGAAGAAGTGGAATAACTTAAGAATTTCATGAACTCACTAGTTTTTCATGAGCTAAACACCTGAAATGACAGACGAGTGAATTCAGGAAATCCCTTAAGATTTTAGTGAATTCATGAAGTTCCCTCTTTTATGATGCCTCCCTCTTTTAGCATATCACAAAAATACTCTATTTCAAAAGTTTGAAAATAAATTGTTGTTTGACATATGGAAAAAATTTGTTGGATTTTTTTTAAAAAAAACCCTCTAATTTTCGCTAGTTTCACACTTAAATTTCCGATATTGACAATTAAATACTAAATAGATTTATAAAACGGTCAGTTAAAAACGTATACATTTTGATTTTATTGTGTAGCAAGCACTCTATACTAGGGTTTGCTCCCGGTTCTGAAAATTTGGGAACCGTCTCGGAATCAAAAAGTATTCCCGGTTCCGAGAATAACTTAGTTGTAATTGATTTATTTCACTATGCAATTCTTTGCATAAAACTTTGCTGCACTTCATTCATATAAAATCTTTTTTTCATTGTCATCTCATTTTAATGGTAAACGAAGAAGTTTCTTTTTTTTCTCAGATGCACACTTTTCTCCTAGAACCATTTTAATGATAATGATATGGAAAGAAAAAGTTTACATCTGTTTATAAAAAATCAAAAACGTCAATTTCATTGCATCATTTTGCTGTCTATATGCAGTAACGAAAATCTTATAATCAGCTTAAAACATATTCTTGATGCCTGGTTAGGTCCGATTCTGAATTGATTCTCAGAATATTTTTAGATTTTGACTCTGATTCTCAAAGTACGATTCTAATTAGTAAAAAACATATGTGTAGATATTTACAAGCGAGTTTAGCTAGTTGTGGAAAGATTGATTGCTTTCGATTCCAGTGGCATGGTGGATCATCATCTGCCGGATGCAAAAAAAAATCTGTAAAACACTAAATGACAGCTTTACTAGAGTTATAGCAGTGAAAATCCTCTCCCTGTGGTCGATAACAGCGAAGCTTCCATCGGTACGATTACCGAGAGAATCCCATTTTTGGGGTTCTCTATGTCTGATTTTGGTTTTTTAGAAATGATTATACTTCTGAATACGATTCTAGGAATTTCTGTGATCTAATCTAGACCCTATGTTATTAGGTTAACTACAGATAATATCAAAGTTGAAAAATGTTAATTTTTGATTGACAGTTTTTTGGGTGAAACGGTGATTCAACTACGATTAAAATCGTATCAAAGATGTAGCGAGCGATTTTATGAAACAAAACGCCATATGATAATATTAAAGCATTTAACTTTTTAGCGATCTTAAAAAATATCAACATAAAAAATTTGATAGAACGAAACAATTATTATTATAATTAAATTTGCACAAAACACCTTCAAAGATTCAATTGATGAAAGAAAATAAAAGGTATGCGCTATTAAAGAAAAAGATTCAGAAATGTAGAACAATCACTATGTCAGAAGTCTAACAGGTATATATGCAAGTTTCATCATCATCCTTGTTTCTTGAACAAACTTTTATTATTTTAGGTGCATTTTTTTATTTAAAAATTTCTTATTTCTATTTTTACTTACATATCAAAAATTGAAAAAGATATATTTTAAAAAATCAAATTTTCAAAAATAAATAAATCAGAAAACTAATAAAATTTTAAATTTGGAAAAAATAGTTTAAAATATTTGAAACTTTTAAATATATAAAAAATTTTAACGCCATCTAAAATCAGGAATATATAAATGAAATGTCGCTAAGTCATTGAAAAAGATGTTGAAATTATAAAAAGTAAATTCAGAAGTAAAATGTCTTTATTCAAATAAATTTTTTGGGGATAAATTTTTGACTGCAAGTACACAACTAGTTGGTAGTTGAAGATCAGTTGATGAACATAGTGGTCTTAAAATTTATCTTCCAAAAAATTTTATTTGAACAAAGGCATTTTACTTCTAATTTCTGTGATCTAATCTAGACCCTATGGTATTAGGTTAACTACAGATAATATCAAAGTTGAAAAATGTTAATTTTTTATTGACAGTTTTTTGGGTGAAACGGTGATTCAACTACGATTAAAATGGTATCAAAGATGTAGCGAGCGATTTTTTTTTCTTTCAACTCCAATTCTAATTTTACAATGACTGATTACGTTGCAAGAATATTTTTCTTTTAATTTTATATAATTATTTATACTACACAAATATTTATATATTGATTCTTTTAATTTACACTGCTTGTGTAACTATTATATCTAAAGTAGAGTATATATAAATATATATATATTTTTTCTCTTGATTTGCCTTTATCCTGAATGGAGCAGTGCTATACTTCAAATATTTACACTGATATACAAATTTTGATTGATAAAGTAGAAAACCTATCTAAAAAAGAAATAAAAGCTGCTTTAGCGGAAATTTTAAATGATGTAAATAGGAATTTTTGTATAATTGATAAACTTGATACGATGAATAAGAAATTAGATAATCTTACAGATATTAGTAATAAGAATACTAACTATCTAACTTATGCTAGTGTTGCTGGGAATAAAAATGTAAAAAAATCGATTAAAACTCCCGAAAATTCTTATATAATTAAAGAAAATGTACCTAATACAATTAGTAAACTGTCTATAATGAATTTAAAGATAAATCAGATAATTTTAGTGAGACTAAAATTTCTAAGCTTAGTTTCCAAAAGGACCACATAAAATTAAAGTTTCCTGATACTATAAATCTAGAAAAAGGTGAAAGTGAATTGAAATCTATATTAAATAAATACAATCAAGAATTCACTTTAGTGAAACGCAAATCAATCATGTCAAAAGTTTTTATCAAAGGTATTGAGACTTCATTTACTAAGGAGCAAATTTTATCTTCCATTATGAACAAAAATCCTTTTATTCATGATCTAGTCAGCAAAGGTAAAGTATTTGCGATTGTTTTTGATAAAATAAACAGCAATAATAATCTAAAAATGATTGTTTTCAAACTCGATAAAGAAATAAAATCTTATCTTGAAAAAAATAATAATGAAATTTTTCTTGGTTTTAATTGCTATATTGCTCGTGATTTTTGCTATGTAAAACATTGTTTCAACTGTCATAGATATGGACACACAACTTCCTTGTGTAAAAAAGAAAAAATGAGTGTCTGTCGTTATTGTGCTGAATTGCTGAATTCAAAAGTGACACAGATAAACATAGGTGTAAACTATGTACTGATATGAAGAATGTAAATACAGATCATAGCGCTTTTTCTCATCTCTGTCCTGAATATATTAAAAATGTTGAAATAATAAAATCTTTAACTCTATCATGTTAAAAATGTCAAACACAGAAAAAGATTTTTGCGATTTAAATTTTTTTGATCTTTTTGATTTTCCCTATTTTAAAGATTCATGTTTGTTTGAAAGTTTTTTTCCATCTCAATTTTCTTCATTAAACATGAGTTTGTCTTTGAGAAACTTTACTATAATGAGTTTAAATATCCAGTCTTTAAAAGCTAAATTGAACTGTCTCAAGACTTTTCTGAACTTCTTTCAAAAGAAAAATCTAGTACTACCAAAAATTATATGTTTACAAGAGACTTGGCTTTCTGATATTTTATTCGGCACTAATGATATGAATAATTATAACTTTGTTTTTTCTCCCCCTTCATTGAGCTCCCACTCTGGGTTAGGTTTTTTTATTGATAAAACACTTGAGTATGTAAACTATGATTCAGTAAGTAACAGTCGACATTTTGAAATTTTAACAGTAGCCGTATCTATATCAAAAAATAGAAAACTTTTTATAAATAATGTTTACAGAAAACCTTGCACTAGTAAGTACGAAATAGAGGAGTTTTTAATTGAGTTTGAAAGCTTTTTAAACACATATAAATATGATCTCAAGCATAGTCTGTTCATGGGAGATTTCAACTTTGATTTACTCAAAGTATCGACTAATCAATATGTCAGAAATTTTTTGAATTTGTGGTTTTCCAACAGTTTTAAACCAACTTTTTCTAAGTACACACGTTTTGATAGTAAAACTCTCCTTGATAATATTTTTGTGCCAACCAACCTAGACATATATACCGCATACAACCTTTATTATCCAATATCTGATCATATGCCATTATTATTATCATTGCAAATTGATAATAATACGGAAAACTGTGTCATTAAAAAACAATTTGATGAAATCAGATTTGTTCAGCTTGCTTCAAATTTCGATTGGTATAATCACTTGCGCATTAGTTTCGACCACCCTGATTCTTTTTTTCAATCAATGCATGAAAAACTTTCTGAATTCATACTAAAAATTTATTAAATATGATCAAACGTAGAAATGACATTTTTTCAAAATTAAAGAAAAGTTTTACCTCTGATATGAGGAATAAATTTATTTCTTTAAGAAATAAAATCAAGCATATGTCTAAAAAATTAAAAGAAGAATACTACTTCAATTATCTTAATACATCAAAAAACGTGAAACAGAGTTGGAATAAACTAAATGCCCTTTTGAAACCATGTTCCAATTCTAAAATATCATTACAATTTGATCAGAAAATAATCGATAATAAAAAGGTGATAGCTGAAATCTTCAATGAGAAATTTGCTGGAGTATCTCATATCCAAAACAGAATCAATGCTGGACATTTTTTTGTACACAATAATAAGTCAAAATTTTCTTTTGAAAAAGTTTCCATTGAAGACATTTTTTTAGCTGTGAGTTCTTGCAAAAATACCAAAACTAAGAATATTTATGGTATTTCCATACATCATATCGAATTAATAATAATTAATGTATTAGCTCAATACCTCCTCATAGGCTTCAATGCTTGCATCGAATTTAACACATATCCAAAGTTTTCAAACTAAATAAAGTTTGCCCAATTTTTAAAAAAGGAGATAGACATGGTATGGACAGTTATCGTCCTATATCTATCATTCCATCATGCTCAAAGATATTGGAAAAAATTCTTTTCAATCAAATTTATATTTTTTTTCATTCTAATAATTTATTTGATGAAAGACAATTCGGGTTCTGTAGGCTACATGATACACAGTCACTCCTTGCGTTGTTCATCAATGATATAATTGACAACCTTTCTTCAGGTCGAGCAGTTCTTACTGCTTTTGTGGATCTCACTAAAGCGTTTGATTTGATTTCCCACGATATTTTTCTAGAAAAAATTAAATTATATGGATTCGATGGTAAAGCTGTTTCCTTTATCAAGTCATATTCCAACTTGAGAGAACAGCAAGTTTCAAGTGAAGATGTTTTGTCTGAAAAAAGGCTTGTTAATAGTGGAGTGCCCCAAGGTTCCATACTTGGGCCTCTCTTGTTCTTAATTTTCATTAATGACCTTCACTACAACAATTGCAAAATAAAATACTTTACTTTTGCAGATGACATCACAATTAATATAGCTTTTTCTCCTTCTGATGAATCAGTTTCTGACAACTTTTTTAATAATGAAATTCACAGTCTTTTTGATTGGTGTGATAAGAATGGGATGGTTATTAACATCAAAAAGTCAAAAATAATGTTGTTTTGCAACCCACCTCATTTGAAGATTAACTTTGATAGGCTTGTTTTCGAAGTTGTTGAAAGTTACCAACTACTAGGTATTGTAATAGATAATAAGCTGAAATGGAATAAACATCTTAATTTTCTTAATAATAAAATTTCTAGAGTTGCTGGAATTTTCAAAAGATTAAAAAATTCTTTACCTTTACGTGTCAAAAAACTCATTTATAATTCTTTCGTATCTCCCTATATTAATTATAGATTATATTTATGGAATGATAGATATAGGACGATAACTGTCCATACCATGTCTATCTCCTTTTTTAAAAATTGGGCAAACTTTATTTAGTTTGAAATGTAAATTATCTGGGGGCACTCAAATTTATCACTACTTCTTAAAACTCAGAAAAAAGTCTTAAGGAATATGTTCGGAGTTCATTACTTATATCATACAAGTAATTTGTTTTCCGAAAGTAAAATACTTAAAGTTCATGACCTCTATAATTACAAGTTATCTATTTTTCTATTTAAACTTTTGAACAAAATACTACCTAAAATCTTTGATGAAACTCTGGATTTTGCTTGTAATAATTATGACTATGATTTGCGTAACAAAAATTTAACTATTGTACCTTACTACAATAAATCTAAACTATATCAATCATTGAATTAAGAAAATTAAGATGTTTATTCCATTTCAGCTTATTATCTATTACAATACCTAGTAGTTGGTAACTTTCAACAACTTCGAAAACAAGCCTATCAAAGTTAATCTTCAAATGAGGTGGGTTGCAAAACAACATTATTTTTGACTTTTTGATGTTAATAACCATCCCATTCTTATCACACCAATCAAAAAGACTGTGAATTTCATTATTAAAAAAGTTGTCAGAAACTGATTCATCAGAAGGAGAAAAAGCTATATTAATTGTGATGTCATCTGCAAAAGTAAAGTATTTTATTTTGCAATTGTTGTAGTGAAGGTCATTAATGAAAATTAAGAACAAGAGAGGCCCAAGTATGGAACCTTGGGGCACTCCACTATTAACAAGCCTTTTTTCAGACAAAACATCTTCACTTGAAACTTGCTGTTCTCTCAAGTTGAAATATGACTTGATAAAGGAAACAGCTTTACCATCGAATCCATATAATTTAATTTTTTCTAGAAAAATATCGTGGGAAATCAAATCAAACGCTTTAGTGAGATCCACAAAAGCAGTAAGAACTGCTCGACCTGAAGAAAGGTTGTCAATTATATCATTGATGAACAACGCAAGGAGTGACTGTGTATCATGTAGCCTACAGAACCCGAATTGTCTTTCATCAAATAAATTATTAGAATGAAAAAAAATATAAATTTGATTGAAAAGAATTTTTTCCAATATCTTTGAGCATGATGGAATGATAGATATAGGACGATAACTGTCCATACCATGTCTATCTCCTTTTTTAAAAATTGGGCAAACTTTATTTAGTTTGAAAACTTTGGATATGTGTTAAATTCGATGCAAGCATTGAAGCCTATGAGGAGGTATTGAGCTAATACATTAATTATTATTAATTCGATATGATGTATGGAAATACCATAAATATCCTTAGTTTTGGTATTTTTGCAAGAACTCACAGCTAATAAAATGTCTTCAATAGAAACTTTTTCAAAAGAAAATTTTGACTTATTATTGTGTACAAAAAAATGTCCAGCATTGATTCTGTTTTGGATATGAGATACTCCAGCAAATTTCTCATTGAAGATTTCAGCTATCACCTTTTTATTATCGATTATTTTCTGATCAAATTGTAATGATATTTTAGAATTGGAACATGGTTTCAAAAGGGCATTTAGTTTATTCCAACTCTGTTTCACGTTTTTTGATGTATTAAGATAATTGAAGTAGTATTCTTCTTTTAATTTTTTAGACATATGCTTGATTTTATTTCTTAAAGAAATAAATTTATTCCTCATATCAGAGGTAAAACTTTTCTTTAATTTTGAAAAAATGTCATTTCTACGTTTGATCATATTTAATAAATTTTTAGTAACCCAAGATTTTTTAGCATCTTTATAATATGAATTGATATGTCTATCAATACGGCAACACCTTGTGCTCGTCACGATGAATTCAGAAAGTTTTTCATGCATTGATTGAAAAAAAGAATCAGAGTGGTCGAAACTAATGCGCAAGTGATTATACCAATCGAAATTTGAAGCAAGCTGAACAAATCTGATTTCATCAAATTGTTTTTTAATGACACAGTTTTCCGTATTATTATCAATTTGCAATGATAATAATAATGGCATATGATCAGATATTGGATAATAAAGGTTGTATGCGGTATATATGTCTAGGTTGGTTGGCACAAAAATATTATCAAGGAGAGTTTTACTATCAAAACGTGTGTACTTAGAAAAAGTTGGTTTAAAACTGTTGGAAAACCACAAATTCAAAAAATTTCTGACATATTGATTAGTCGATACTTTGAGTAAATCAAAGTTGAAATCTCCCATGAACAGACTATGCTTGAGATCATATTTATATGTGTTTAAAAAGCTTTCAAACTCAATTAAAAACTCCTCTATTTCGTACTTACTAGTGCAAGGTTTTCTGTAAACATTATTTATAAAAAGTTTTCTATTTTTTGATATAGATACGGCTACTGTTAAAATTTCAAAATGTCGACTGTTACTTACTGAATCATAGTTTACATACTCAAGTGTTTTATCAATAAAAAAACCTAACCCAGAGTGGGAGCTCAATGAAGGGGGAGAAAAAACAAAGTTATAATTATTCATATCATTAGTGCCGAATAAAATATCAGAAAGCCAAGTCTCTTGTAAACATATAATTTTTGGTAGTACTAGATTTTTCTTTTGAAAGAAGTTCAGAAAAGTCTTGAGACAGTTCAATTTAGCTTTTAAAGACTGGATATTTAAACTCATTATAGTAAAGTTTCTCAAAGACAAACTCATGTTTAATGAAGAAAATTGAGATGGAAAAAAACTTTCAAACAAACATGAATCTTTAAAATAGGGAAAATCAAAAAGATCAAAAAAACTTAAATCGTAAAAATCTTTTTCTGTGTTTGACATTTTTAACATGATAGAGTTAAAGATTTTATTATTTCAACATTTTTAATATATTCAGGACAGAGATGAGAAAAAGCGCTATGATCTGTATTTACATTCTTCATATCAGTACATAGTTTACACCTATGTTTATCTGTGTCACTTTTGAATTCAGCAATTCAGCACAATAACCACAGACACTCATTTTTTCTTTTTTACACAAGGAAGTTGTGTGTCCATATCTATGACAGTTGAAACAATGTTTTACATAGCAAAAATCACGAGCAATATAGCAATTAAAACCAAGAAAAATTTCATTATTATTTTTTTCAAGATAAGATTTTATTTCTTTATCGAGTCTGAAAACAATCATTTTTAGATTATTATTGCTGTTTATTTTATCAAAAACAATCGCAAATACTTTACCTTTGCTGACTAGATCATGAATAAAAGGATTTTTGTTCATAATGGAAGATAAAATTTGCTCCTTAGTAAATGAAGTCTCAATACCTTTGATAAAAACTTTTGACATGATTGATTTGCGTTTCACTAAAGTGAATTCTTGATTGTATTTATTTAATATATATTTCAATACACTTTCACCTTTTTCTAGATTTATAGTATCAGAAAACTTTAATTTTATGTGGATTTTTTTACATTTTTATTCCCAGCAACACTAGCATAAGTTAGATAGCTAGTATTCTTATTACTAATATCTGTAAGATTATCTAATTTCTTATTCATCGTATCAAGTTTATCAATTATACAAGAATTCCTATTTACATCATTTAAAATTTCCGCTAAAGCAGCTTTTATTTCTTTTTTAGATAGGTTTTCTACTTTATCAATCAAAATTTGTATATCAGTGTAAATATTTGAAGTATAGCACTGCTCCATTCAGGATAAAGGCAAATCAAGAGAAAAAATATATATATATTTATATATACTCTACTTTAGATATAATAGTTACACAAACAGTGTAAATTAAAAGAATCAATATATAAATATTTGTGTAGTATAAATAATTATATAAAATTAAAAGAAAAATATTCTTGCAACGTTATCAGTCATTGTAAAATTAGAATTGGAGTTGAAAGAAAAAAA